>CM046813.1:9363850-9528133 GCA_025617385.1 Murraya koenigii | reverse complement strand
TGGAAAATATCGATGCGCCCTCAAAGTCCCTTCCGTGTGATGGGTGAATATCGACAAGCCCCACGAAGTCCTTCCACCGAGCAAGACTCCGATGGTAACCCAGCCCGAGCAACCCTTCGTGTCAAGGTCGCCAAGGTCGAGAGCCGAGCACATCACTCCCCGCCGCATGCATTCCCGAGCACACCGACAAGACCCACCTGTGGCAACCCTACTGCTTTACTCGTAATCCCGCACACCTTTGATGCCCCGACTGTGGTCCCACATGGTGGAGTGGTGATATCATGCTGCTGGCCGCAGACGCGCCTCCGTGGTGTCATCATTCCTCGCACGCTGCCTCGACTACGGCGATCCGCCACGTGAATCTGACATGGAATAACCGCCATCCCTGTGGAATATTCCGCCAAACCCGACCGCCGAGGGACCCGTATACCATTAGCGTGGGAGTGACAACTGGAAAGGAAAAGAGCTGAAAAGAAGAATATAAAAGGAAACGAAGGAGAACTAGACATAGGGTTGGCATTTTAATTCACAAAAGAGAAGTTGATTCTTCAGAATCGACAATGTGTTCTTCCTTTCCAAATTTCTCTCATCCGACTTTCTAAAAACACCATTTACATCCAAAAAGGGGGGCGAAATAATACCCTTTCATCTTTCCTGGCCTCCTCACTAAGCGGAGATACCAAAAAGAGAAACCCGACATCGACTTGAAGCGCTTGAGGGTTTCACCGGAACGCCCACGACCCCGACCCGGTTGTCGGAGTGCAGTCCGGAAATCACCGCTCAAGAAGACAATGGACCCTGACAAAGGAGGCAATCCCGCCGAACTTATCGCGAGCGTATGATCGGCATCGCTTAAACCGCGAGCGTAAGGTTCGGACGCTCCTCAGCCGAAGTCGCTTGAGGTACTGCTGAAGCGTTCAAGCACCGCTGAGGCACGCGAGAAAATCAGATCAACATCTTTCGCGCCGCTCGGGATCGGCACAAAAAGCCCGATTTCCTAATACATCAAGACACACAAACACAACGACTGAGGGAAACAACCAAGAGGAGTAAGTCCCAAGAATCGATGACTCGAGAGAAGTGGCCAACGAGGCCTGTAATGCGGAGATCCAGTGAAAGGACGGATCTGATGGAAAACAGATCGAATTATGACCTCCTGCTACAAGAATTCGTGGAAGGACAGAGAAAGCCTCGCAACGATGTCCCGAGTCCAACCGAGGGAATGCTCATGTTCGGAAAATGCGGAGACGAAGCCCAAAGACCTAGGGCAACCGAATGTTGCAGTGAGAGAAGAAACAAACATGGAGGAAAGGGGGTCTCGCCAACATTTGCAGGAGATGCCCCAACCTCTCGTAAGTGAGGAGTCGGAGGGAGAGGTACGCAGTTGGCACAAGTTGTGGAAGATCTTCTGGGAACCGAAAGAGTCCAAGTCAGCGAATAATGCCGGACAACGAATCTCCTCTCTCCTGGAGATCACGGGTGTCACAATCCCACGTGACTTTCGCCTCCTGGATCTGCAATATTCGGGAAAGAGTGACCCATTAGTACACATAGAGCGGTTCAATGACCTGACAGGAGTGCAAGGTCCGCAGCAGACAGACAGGTGCAGGGCCTTCCCGCCACCTCGAGGGAAGGGCGAGAGAATGGTACCGCAGACTCTCACCGGGAAGTATCTCGAGTTTCAACAGATGCGCAGGAGTTCATGGAACAATTTCGGGCGCATGACCCCGAGGATGACATGATGGAGCCGTCGAGTGAGGCAGAAGAAGGAGAGTCCTCCGGAGTTTATCAAAAGATACCATAGATCGGTCCTAGATCTCGTGCGCTCAACCATCCCCAAGCTCTAGAGGGATTAAAGAGGGTGTTCTGATCGGGAGACTCATGGTATAACTCGTGGAGTCCTTCGATCCGCTCATATTCGGATGCGTATGAGCAGTGAAACCGGATATGGAAATCAAGAGGAAAAGGCTGCAAAACCGAGGAATTAACAGGACCGTGAGCTGCATCGGCTGGCTCATCCGCATCTAACGAGGAGTCAAGAGGTCGTGAACGACAAGTCCCGAGGAAGTATTTCCTAGAAGTCCCCTTGTATTATAAAATGCTAATATAAGATTTCGTCCCAAGATGGGATATGTAAAAGTACAAATGTATGTAAGAATGAGAAAACATTCATAATGTAAGCTCAGGATGAAGAGCAAAGGTTTCGTAAGAGCTCTCTACGATGAAGTCCCAAAGCCTAACTCATTAGGCGTGATCGTGCCAAGCTCCAAGTTATTTGAAAACCGAGCAGTAAGTCTCATCGAAGACCTCGGTCAATTAAAAGGCTCGAGCGTAAGAAGAACTCCTCAGCATGAAGTCCCAAAGCCTAACTCATTAGAGTGATGCTGCCAAGCTCCAAGTTATTCGAAAACCGGAGCAGGAGTGTTATCGAAGCTCGGGTCGATTAAAGGGCTCGAGGAGAAGAAGAGCCCTCGCCGTAAATCCCAACGGATGGTGCCATGCTCAGGTCAATTGCAGGCCCGAGCAGGAGTATCGCGAAGCTCTGGTCAATTGCAGTCCGCGCGTAAGATCGCGAAGAACTCCTCGCCGTAAATCCCAACCGGACGGTGCCATGCTCAGGTCAATTGCAGGCCCGAGCAGGAGTATCGCAAGCCCGGGTCAATTGCAGTCCGGCGTAAGATCAAGAAGAACTCCTCGGCTGAAGTCCCGAAAGCCTAAGTCTTAGGTGGGACGTGCCACGCTAGGTCAATTGCGGTGTTCGAGCAGGAGTAACCTAACAAAATACTTTAGTCAATTGCAGGCCGAGCAAAAGATCCCAAGAACTCCTCGATCAAGTCCCAGCTGGACGGTGTCATGTTTACGCCAATTGGATGCTCGAGCAGAGGTTCAAGAAGGGCTCGAGCAAGTGGTAATCGCAGAAGACACCTCGGCAATTATACACCGAGCGGTGAGTAACAGCAGAACACACCTCGCTCAATTGCAGCCCGACCGTGAATAATAGCAGAAGACACCTCGGCCAATTACACCCCGAGCAAGAGTGATACCAGAAGACACCTCGGCCATGCAGCCCGAGCGTAAAGCTCATGAAGAATACCAAGGCCGAAGTCCCCGCGTGATGAGCCAAGCACGACCAACTACAGCCCGAGCAAGAAGAACGTGGGAAGAGTAAAAGGCCGCGACTCGCCCATCATTATCGAAGTTTCAGCCTTATCTCGCTTCACTCAAAAGACTAGAAACCTGGGACCGTGTTTGGGTAAAATATCGACAGGCCCTCAAAGCCCTTCCAGTGTATGGGGTAAATATCGACAAGCCCCACGAAGTCCTTCCACCGAGCAAGACTCCGATGGTAACCTAGCCCGAGCAACCCTTCGTGTCAAGGCCGCAAGGTCGAGAGCCGAGCACATCACTCCCGCCGCACAGATTCCCCGAGCACACCGGACAAGACCCGACCTGTGGCAACCCTACCGCTTTACTCGTAATCCCGCACACCTTTGATGTCTCGACCGTGGTCCCACATGGTGGAGTGGTGATATCGTTGTCGGTGGCTCAGACGCGCCTCCGTGGTGTCATCATTCCTCGCGACGCTGCCCGACATGGCGATCCGCCACGTGAATCTGACTAGGGAACAACCGCCATCCCTGTGGAATATTCCGCCAAACCCGACCGCCGAGGGACCCGGATACCATTAGCGTGGAGTGGACAGTACTGAAAGGAAAAGAGCGGAAAAGAAGAATATAAAAGGAAACGAAGGAGAACTGAGCATGAGGGTGGCATTTCAATTCACAAAAGAGAAGTTGATTCTCTCAGAATCTGAGACATGTGTTCTTCCTTTCCAAATTTCTCTCATCCGACTTTCTCTAAAAACACCATTTACATCCAAAAAGGGGGCGAATAATACCCTTTCATCTTTCCTGGCCTCCCTCACTAAGGAGATACCAAAAAGAGAAACCCGACATCGACTTGAAGCGTCGGAGGGTTTTCACGGAAACGCCCACGACCGACCTCGACTTGTCAGGAGTGCAGTCCGGAAATCACCGTTCAAGAAGACAATGGACCCGACAAAGGAGGCAATCCCGCCGAACTTATCGCGAGCGTAAGGATCGGCATCGCTTAAACCGCGAGCGTAAGTGTTCAGACGCTCCTTAGCGAGCCGCTTGAGGTACTGCTGAAGCGTTCAAGCACCGCTGAGGCACGCGAGAAAATCGCGATCAACATCTTTTGCGCCGTCTCGGGATCGCAGACAAAAGCCCGATTTCCTAATACATCAAGACACACAAAACACAACGACGAGGGAAACAACCAAGAGGAGTAAGTCCCAAGAATCGATGACTCGAGAGAAGTGGCCAACGAGGCCTGTAATGTGGAGATCCGTGAAAGGATGGATCTGATGGAAAACAGATCGAATTATGACCTCCTCGTTACAAGAATCTGTGGAAGGACAGAGAAAAGCCTGCAACGATGTCCCTGAGTCCAACCGAGGGAATGCTCATGTTCGGAAAATGCGGAGACGAAGCCCAAAGACCTGTGGCAACCGAATGTTGCAGTGAGAGAAGAAACAAACATGGAGGAAAGGGGGTCTCGCCAACATTTGCAGGAGATGCCCCCAACCTCTCGTAAGTGAGGAGTTGGAGGAGAGGTACGCAGTTGGCACAAGTCGTGGAAGATCTTCTGGGAACCGAAAGAGTCCAAGTCAGCGAATAACGCCGACAACGAATCTCCTCTCCTCGGAGATCATGGGTGTCACAATCCCACGTGACTTTCGCTTCCTGGATCCGCAATATTCGGAAAGAGTGACCCATTAGTACACATAGAGCGGTTCAATGACCTGACAGGAGTGCAAGGTCTCGCCAGCAAGACAGAGGTGCAGGGCCTTCCCGCCACTCTGAGGGAAGGGCGAGAGAATGGTACCGCAGACTCCCACCGGGAAGCATCTCGAGCTTCGAACAGATGTGCATGGAGTTCACGGAACAATTTCGGGCGCAGTGACCCCGAGGATGACATGATGGAGTCACGTGAGGTGAGGCGAAAGAAGGAGAGTCCTCCGGAGTTTATCAAAAGATACCATAGATCGGTCCTAGATCTTGGTGCGCTCAACCATCCCCAAGCTCTAGAGGATTAGAAGAGGGTGTCCTGATGGGGAGACTATGGTATAACCTCGTGAGTCCTTCGATCCGCTCATATTCGGATGCGTATGAGCAGTGAAACCGGATATGGAAATCAAGAGGAAAAGGCTGCAAAACCGAGGAATTAACAGGACCGTGAGCGCATCTGCTTGGCTCATCCGCACGTAACGAGGAGTCAAGAGGTCGTGGAACGACAAGTCCCGAGGAAGTATTTCCTAGAAGTCCCCTTGTATTATAAAATGCTAATATAAGATTTCGTCCCAAGATGGGATATGTAAAAGTACAAATGTATGTAAGAATGAGAAAAACATTCATAATGTAAGCTCGGATGAAGAGCAAAGGTTTCGTAAGAGCTCTTCTAAGATGAAGTCCCAAAACCTAACTCATTAGGCTGGACGGTGCCAAGCTCCGAGTTATTTGAAAACCGGAGCGTAAGTCTCATCGAAGACCTCGGTCAATTAAAAGGCTCGAGCAGTAAGAAGAACTCCTCAGACGAAGTCCCAAAGCCTAACTCATTAGAGCGGATCGTGCCAAGCTCGAGTTATTCGAAAACCGGAGCAGGAGTGTTATCGAAGCTCGGGTCGATTAAAGGGCTCGAGGAGAAGAAGAGCTCCTGGCCGAAATCCCAACCGGATGGTGCCATGCTTGGGTCAATTGCAGCCCGAGCAGGAGTATCAAGAAGCTCGGGTCAATCGCAGTCCGGCGTAAGATCGAAGAACTCCTGGCCGTAAATCCCAACGGATGGTGCCATGCTGGGTCAATTGCAGCCCGAGCGAGAGTATCGCAAGCTCGGGTCAATTGCAGGCCCGGGCAGAAGATCAAGAAGAACTCCTTGGCTAGAAGTCCCGAAAGCCTAAGTCTTAGGTGGGACGGTGCCACGCTTGGGTCAATTGCAGGTTCGAGCAGGAGTAACCTAACAAAATACTTTAGTCAATTGCAGGGCCGAGCAAAAGATCCCGAAGAACTCCTCGACCGAAGTCCCAGCGGGACGGTGTCATGTTTGCGTCAATTGGATGCTCGAGCAGAGGTTCAAGAAGGGCTCGAGCAGTGGTAACTGCAGAAGACACCTCGGGCAATTATACACCGAGCAGGAGTAACAGCAGAACACACCTCGCTCAATTGCAGCCCGACCGTGAATAATAACAGAAGACACCCTCGGCCAATTACACCCCGAGCAGTAGTGATACCGTAAGACACCTCGGTCATGCAGCCCGAGCGTAAGAGCTCATGAAGAATACCAAGGCCGAAGTCCCCGCGTGATGAGCCAAGCACGACCCAACTACGAGCCCGAGCAAGAAGAACGTGGGAAGAGTAAAAGGCCGCGATCGCCCATCATTATCGAAGTTTCAGCCTTATCTCGCTTCACTCAAAAGACTAGAAACCGGGGACCGGTGTTTGGGTAAAATATCGACAGTGCCCTCAAAGCCCTTCCGGTGTATGGGTAAACATCGACAAGCCCCACGAAGTCCTTCCAGCTCGAGCAAGACTCCCGATGGTAACCTAGCCCGAGCAACCCTTCAGGTCAAGGCTGTCAAGGTCGAGAGCCGAGCACATCACTCCCGCCGCATGCATTCCCGAGCACACCGGACAAGACCCGACCCGTGGCAACCCGTACCGCTTTACTCGTAATCTCGGCACACCTTTGATGCCTCGACTGTGGTCCCACATGGTGGAGTGGTGATATCGTTGCGGTGGCCAGCACGCGCCTCCGTGGTGTCATCATTCCTCGCACGCTGCCCGACATGGTGATCCGCCACGTGAATCTGACTAGTGGAACGACCGCTCATCCCTAGGGAATATTCCGCCAAACCTCGACCGCCGAGGGACCCGGATACCATTAGCGTGGGAGTGGACAGACTGGAAAGGAAAAGAGCGGAAAAGAAGAATATAAAAGGAAACGAAGGAGAATCAGACGTAGGGGGCATTTCGAATTCACAAAAGAGAAGTTGGATTCTCCAGAATCGGAGAATGTGTTCTTCCTTTCCAAATTTCTCTCATCCGACTTTCTCTAAAAACACCATTTACATCCAAAAGGGGGCGAAATAATACCCTTTCATCTTTCCTGGCCTCCTCACTAAGGAGATACCAAAAAAGAGAAACCCGACATCGACTTGAGCGTCGGAGGGTTTCACGGAAACGCCCGACGACCCCGACCCGTGTTCAGGAGTGCGGTCCGGAAATCACCGCTCAAGAAGACAATGGACCCTGACAAAGGAGGCAATCCCGCCGAACTTATCGCGAGCGTAAGGATCGGCATCGCTTAAACCGCGAGCGTAAGGTTCGGACGCTCCTTAGCGAACATGCTTGGAGGTACTGCTGGAAGGTTCAAGCACTCGCTGAGGCACGCGGAAAAGCTCGCATCAACACGGTTGGCTCATCCAGACGAAAGAAGAGTCAAGAGGCCGTGGAACGCACAAATCCTGAAGAAGTATTTCCGGTAAGTCCCCTTGTATTATAAAATGTTAATATAAGATTTCGTCCCAAGATGGGATATGTAAAAGTGCAAATGTATGTAAGAATGAGAAATAGCATTTATAATGCAAGTTAAAAATAAAGAATGGAAGAAGAAGAGCTCCTCGGCCAGAAGTCCCAAAGCCTAACTCATTAGGCGGGACGGTGCCAAGCTCGGGTTATTTGAAAACCAGAGCAGGAGTGTCATCAGAACTTCGGGTCAATTAAAAGGCTTGAGCAGAAGAAGAACTCCTTGGCCAGAAGTCCCAAAGCCTAACTCATTAGGCGGGATCGGTGCCAAGCTCCAAGTTATTGAAAACCGGAGCAGGAGTATTTTCAAGACCTCGAGTCAATTAAAAGGCTCGAGCAGAAGAAGAGCTCCTATGCATGAAGTCCCAAAGCCTAACTCATTAGGCGGGACGGTGCCAAGCTCGGGTTATTTGAAAACCAGAGCAGGAGTGTCATCAGAAGCTCGGGTCGATTAAAAGGCTCGAGAAGAAGAAGAACTCCACGGCATGAAGTCCCAGAGCCTAACTCATTGGGCGGGACGGTGCCGAGCTCGGGTTATTTGAAAACCAGAGCAGGGGTGTTATCAGAAGACCTCGGGTCAATTACAGGCCCGAGCCGGGGTTCAAAGGAACCCCTTGTCCAAAAGTCCCTAGGCCTAAGTTCGAGGCGGGACGTTGTCTAGCAAGAGCCAAATGCAGGCTCGAGCAAGTCAAATGAGCTCGCAAAATAGACATAAGGCTTATTTAGCCTAAGTCAGAGCAAAACTCTACCATGCATTCATAAATAAAGGATGTACAACACTTAGAAAATTTTTATCAGGCAAGCACATTCAAAGTTAATTCAATGTAGAAGACAGTGAATGTATGTACACTAGCAGATCAAAAGAATTGCTGAAAACATGTGTCTCTTTATTTCAAGTTAAAAGATTACATATGTAAAAAAAAAAAAAAAAAAAAAAAAAAGAAGAAGAAAATGTCCAAGTTATTCTAAGAACAGTAGGGGAAGAGCAAGATCGCAGTAGGAACATCAGCAGCAGCAGCAGGACCAACAAGCAGGAGGAGCAGGAGGAAGGACACCAATGGAGCTTCAAGCAGGAGCTTCAGCAGGAGCATCAGCAGGAGGGAGGTCACCAGCAGGAGGGCACTCGAAGAAGAGGAGCCAGCCACCGACCCACACCTGGGGCTCTGATGAAGTAGCTGCAGTGGTTGCTCATGTACTCACCTACATACCCTTCAACCGTGGACATGTCGCCTGTGGTATGCCTTGCCAAAAGCATACATCAGTGCATCAGAATGGAGTCCGCCTCAGATGTTGTACTCAGTGGCAAGTCGGACCTTCAGATTATCTATTTGCTCTCGAAAACGAGCAACTTCTCCTCCATGAGCTGCTCAGTAATAAGACTTCCGAGTGTCCGTGTCTTTCCGAGCATGCTTCACCGCCTCGACCTCACCCAACTCCCTTTCAAGCCCGGAGACCTTCGAGTCACCCACTGCTTTCTCTCGCAAAACTTATATTTTCCTCCAAGCAGCCTTCCGATTCTCCTCCTTCGCTCATTAAAAGCCCGCTCCAAGCTCGAACCTTGCACGGAGTTCTTCCCTGGAACTCGTGAGTAATCTCATCGAGCCCGGTCGCAGATACCAATGCCCTAGTAGGAGAGTCACTGGAAGATACCGCACAGTACCGAGGAGAACAGGATTCTATCTCATCGAGAAACCCGCTCGGCCGCCTCTTCATTAAAAGCCTTCGATAAGTGCTCTGAGCGGCCGGGCCGACTGCCTCCGCGACACCGCCGGCTTGGGAATAGCCCTCCGTCTCCGCGAGGAGGACCTCGCTCGCACGCTCGACTCGCCGAGCCAAGAAGGAGCGTGGCTCGAGTCGGTGGAGGGGGCACCTCCTTCGGCTCGTGGTCTTTTGATGTGCTCGCAGCTTCGCTTGTCCCCACGCCACTGCGTAACAACCGCGCATCCCGCCACCATTTCTTCACTGGAATTAGATTGACTCTAAAAGCTCGAGGTGTCAACAGCCTCGCACGAGCTTATGCTTGCAAGAGCAACTGCACACGTGCTTGAAGTCGATCGTTAATTGAATAAGAAGCACCTGCGAGGCCGCAAAAACAACCGGAGCAAGACAATGAAAATGTACGCAAATAGAGGAACTAAAAATGAAATTCACAAGGCAGATAAATGACCTGAATGCGTAAATGCCGCTGAACCGGAGGAACTCCTCGCCACGGTGCAGCAGCGCCCCCACTCTCCCCAACGGGAAGAATTTGCTCTTCCAGCTGCCACCGTAGGTGGGAGATCAGCTGATGGGCTTCTACCCTTCAGTCGGAGGTAAGATAATACCAACCAAAGATCCTTCGGGCTACACTTAAGCCGGTAGAGGTGTCTCGATTTCCCTACCAAGGGCTCATCCAGATCGCAACTGCTTCCACAAAACGAAGAGCCCTGAAAGGACTCTCCACCCATTCGGTTCAGCTGCCTCGGGCCGACGAAACCCGCATAAAACCCGACCAAAATAAGGTCGAGAGGCAACCTAACCCCCATCCAAGCACTCCAAATAAGGTCAGTAAACCCACGGGGCTACCGGGATTTCACCGCTCGGCAACCTCGTAATTACACTATCTGGAATGCGGTAAGTTTCCTAAGTCCTGCTCAACTCCGATCGAGTGGTTTGACATTCTAAGTAGTCAACGGGTATTCCCCACGCCGGACCTCCGGCCGGCCTCATCCTCCGATGCTACCGGGTCTCACCATGGTAATTCCTCCTGGACTGGAATCCCTCACGGGATTATACTCGCGAGGTCAGGCCTCACTGTAAGAGGAAGAGTCCTCCTAGGACATCCTACTGGGTCACTGGGGTCCGACATTTTTAGTGGTATGGAATAACAAGATGCAGAGGAAGAAACAGAGTGGTGAAATGGAAAATTGAGTGGTACCGGACACAAAAGGAAGTGTGGGTAGCCGAAGCCGCCTCGATGTAAAAAGAAGACCGATAAGCAGCGGAGAGCGGATGAATTTTGAATTTGAATGAGAAGTAAGCAACAGAGGAACAGTGAAGAAGTTGGGGATTTTAAAGAGGAAGAAGTCGTCCTTTCGAAGTGGCGGCATGAGTTTCGAGGACACGACCTTTTAGGTCGCTGTCCTTTCAAATTTCAAATACGCTGTCGGATCAACCCACGTGTCCCGGCCTTAAATGAGAAATGATTCAAGTGGCGCATACCGGAAGCATGGGAAGTTTAAAAGGCCGCGAATCGCCCATCATTATCGAAGTTTCAGCCTTATCTCGCTTCACTCAAAAGACTAGAAACCGGGGACCGTGTTTGGGTAAAATATCGACATGCCCCTAAAAGCCCTTCCCGGTTTATGGGTAAATATCGACAAACCCTCAAGCCCTTCCGGCCAAGCAAGACTCCGATGGTAACTCCAGCCCGAGCAACCCTCGTGTCAAAGCCGGTCAAGGTCGAGAGCTCCTTGCCCGCCGAGGTCATCCTTCCGGTCAAAGCCGGTCAAGGTCGAGAGCTCCTCGCCGCCGAGGTCATCTTTCCGGTCAAAGCCGGTCAAGGTCGAGAGCCCTTGCCCGCCGAGGTCATCCTTCCGGTCAAAGCCGGTCAAGCGTCGAGAGCTCCTCGCCCGCCGAGGTCATCTTTCCGGTCAAAGCCGGTCAAGGTCGAGAGCTCCTCGCTCGCCGAGGTCATCCTTCCGGTCAAAGCCGGTCAAGGTCGAGAGCCCTTGCCCGCCGAGGTCATCCTTCCGGTCAAAGCCGGTCAAGGTCGAGAGCTCCTTGCTCGCCGAGGTCATCCTTCGGTCAAAGCCGGTCAAGGTCGAGAGCTCCTCGCTCGCCGAGGACATCCTTCCGTCAAAGCCGGTCAAGGTCGAGAGTCGAGCACATCGCCTCCCGCCGCGAGATCCACGAGCACACCGGACAAAACCCGACCTAGGACAACCCGACCCGTTATCTTAGAATCCCGCACACCTTTTGATGTCTCGACAAGGGTCCCACATGGTGGAGAGATGACATCGTTGTCTGCTGGTCGACGACGTGCCACCAAGGTGTCATCATTCCTCGCACGCTTGCCCGACATGGTGATCCGCCACGTGCATCGGATTAATGGAATGCACTGCCATCCTTGGGAATATTCCGCCAAACCTCGACCGCCGAGGGACCCGTATACCATTAGCGTGGAGTGAACAATGAGTGGACAGCTCGAAAGGAAAAAGCGGAAAAACAGAGTATAAAAGGAAACGAAGGAGAACTGACATGGGTTGGCATTTTCGAATTCACAAAAGAGAAGTTGGATTCTCCGTAACGGACATGTGTTCTTCCTTTCCAAATTTCTCTCATCCGACTTCTCTAAAAACACCATTTACATCCAAAAGGGGGCGAAATAATACCCTTTCATCTTTCCGGCCTCCTCACTAAGGAGATACCAAAAAGAGAAACCCGACATCGACTTGAAGCGTCGGAGGGTTTCACGGAAACGCCCGCGACCCCGACCCGGCTTCAGTGAGTGCGGTCCGGAAATCAATGTTCAAGAAGACAATGGATCCTGACAAAGGAGGCAATCCCGCTCGAACTTATCGCGAGCGTAAGGATCGGCATCGCTTTATAACCGTGAGCGTAAGGTTCGAGACGTTCCTTAGCGAACTGTTTGGAGGTACTCGTTGGAAGGTTCAAGCACTGTTGAGGCACGCGGGAAAATCTGCATCAACACATAGTACTGCCTTAATTAATGTTTCTGATGTACGTGGTCGGGATGAGGAGAAGCATACTTTAAAGAGCTTGTTGTTAGGCGAGAGCAATGAAGAGCAAAATACCGTCCAAATCATCTCTCTAGTAGGGATGGGTGGGATTGGCAAGACCACTCTTGCTCAATTTGCATACAATGATAAAGATGTGATAAAAAATTTTGACAAAAGAATATGGGTATGTGTTTCGGATCCTTTTGATGAGTTTAGGATTGCGAAAGCGATCGTTGAAGGTTTACAAGGTTCTCTCCCAAATTTAGGTGAATTGAATTCACTTTTGGAATACATATATGCATCTATCTCGGGAAAAAAATATTTTCTCGTCTTAGATGATGTATGGACAGAGGATTATAGCAAATGGGAACCATTCCATAATTGTCTAATGAATGGACTTTGTGGAAGTAGGATTTTGGTTACCACCCGTAAGGAGACAGTTGCTCGAATGATGGAGTCAACTGATGTTATCTCCATCAAAGAACTGTCTGAACAAGAATGTTGGTCATTGTTTAAAAGATTTGCTTTTTTCGATAGATCTCCTACCGAGTGCGAACAATTAGAAGAAACTGGTAGGAAAATTGTTGGCAAGTGTAAAGGCTTGCCACTTGCGGCCAAAACTATAGGGAGTTTGCTGCGGTTCAAAAGAACCAGAGAAGAGTGGCAAATAATATTAGATAGTGAGATGTGGCAGCTGGAAGAGTTTGAAAAGGGCCTTTTAGCCCCTCTGCTACTAAGCTATAATGATTTGCCATCTGTAATAAAAAGATGTTTCTTGTATTGTGCGATCTTTCCAAAAGACTACGATATAGAGAAAGATGAATTGATTAGATTATGGATGGCCCAAGGTTATCTTGGGCAAGAAGGAAAGAAGGAGATGGAGATGGAGATAATTGGTGAAATGTATTGTGATTACCTAGCCTCACGGTCTTTCTTTCAGGGGTTTGGGTTTGGTACTTTTAAAAGATATAAAATGCATGACATAGTGCATGATTTTGCACAATATCTCACTAGAAAGGAATGTGCTGCAATAGAAGTTGATGGTGATGAAAAGGCCTTGTCGTTGACAAATACTTGTCAGGAGAAACTTCGTCATTCGATGTTGGTGCTTGACTCCCAGGCTCCGTCTCCTGTTTCCATTTTGAATGCCAAAAAGTTACGTAGCCTAATTTTATTTTATAAATTCTCAAATCACGAGGCTGCTTCAACAGCCCTAGAAGGCTTATTTGATCAACTAACAAGTCTAAGGGCATTGGCATTGAAAGTAGATGTTTTTGCTTGGATTTTGAGTCCAACGATTAAAATTCCTAAAGGGCTAGAAAATTTGATACATTTAAGATATCTTAAGTTGTCTGTGGTAGAAGAATTACCTGAGACATGTTGTGAGTTGTTAAATCTGCAAACCTTAGATTGTCCCAGTGTGAGAACATTACCTCAAGGAATAGGAAAATTAATCAATCTGAGGCATTTAATTTTTGATGCGGGTTGGTCAGCTTACGTGCCAAATGGATTAGAGAGATTAACTAGTCTTAGGGCATTGAGTGGGTTTGCTGTTGCGAGGGGTGGTGGCGAATACAGTAGTAAAGCTTGTAATCTCGAAGGTTTGAGACACTTGAATCACCTTAGAGGGGATCTTGTAATTGATGGGCTGGGGAATGTGACAGAGGTTGATGAGGCTAGGAAAGCACATCTTGAGAGAAAGAAGAATCTCTTTGGTTTGGTTTTAATTTTTAATAAAGACGAAGAAAGCGCAGAAGCGCCAGAGAAGATGAGTGAAAAAAATGACGCAAAGCATGGAGACGAAGAAGAAGAAGGAGAAGAGGATGAAGAAGAAGAAGAAGAAGAACAAGAAGAAGACGAAGAAAAAGAAGAAGAAGAAGAAGAAGAAGAAGAAGATGATGATGAAGAAGAAGAAGAAGAAGAAGAAGAAAATGATGAAAAAGAAGAAGAAGATGAAGATGCTGAAGAAGCGCCAGAGGAGATGATTGAGGGAAATGAAGCAAAGCATGAAGCAATTTGTGAAGCCCTACGGCCACCTCCAAATTTAGAGTTTTTAAAAATAGGGATCTTCGAAGGCAGGAGGCTGATATTATCCAGTGATTGGACAGTGTCATTGAACAAGCTCAGGCATTTAATTCTCTCAGACTGGCATAAGTGTGAGATTATGCCTCCTTTAGGAAAATTGCAATCCCTTGAAATACTTAGCATAGAGTCTATGAAGAGAGTGAAAAGAGTGGGTGATGAATTTTTGGGAATAGAAATTAGCGACCATATTCATGCTCATGGCACAACTTCATTTTCATCTTCATCAGTTATTGCCTTTCCTAAATTAAAAATACTCGAGTTAAGTTCTATGGATAAACTGGAAGAATGGGATTTTGGAAAAGAAGATATTAAAATCATGCCACAAATAAAGTCCTTGGACATTTCCTCCTGTAAGAAATTGAAATCGCTGCCAGACCAACTTCTTCGGAGCACAACCCTGGAGTCACTGCAGATTTATGGGGTTCCGAATCTCAAAGAAAGATTCAAAAAAGGCACAGGAAAGGACCGGTCAAAGATCTCTCACATTCCAAACATTTACAATGATTATAAATATGTGCAAGAGACTGATCTCGAATTGAATAACAGCAGCAATGAGCTTACCCACCCCACCGGTATTTTCTTCTCTTCCTTCTTTAATTATTATTTTTTTTAAAGGCTAACATTTTTTAATATAAACTCACTAGTTAAAGTAACAAAATCTGGTTCGACACATCATATATAATTATATATAGCTTGGAAGTAGCTTCAGTAATTTCTAGATAAATTAGTTTCGTATTTTCATAATGTGATAGATTGCGAGTAAAGTTCAAGCAAATCACAGCAGTTATCATCACTCCCAGGTGCTTTATTCTCTTGCTTCTTTTTGCAACTTGTTATTTGTTATTTGTTAATAACATCAAATTCTGTACATATTTGTTATCTGAGACGGCAACAGTTTTTAATTTTGTTAATTTTAATTAATTATACTCCGCTTCTGAGACGGCATTCAATGATATCGGAGAAGTCAAATTAAGTTTCTGTATAATTCATGATTTGAATTGTCAGTAGCTTTCTTAACTTGGTATACGATTACCAAAATTAAAGTGCACTAAGACTGCACTAACAAAATAGATCATGGATTCTCATGGAATAACATCTTTTTGGTTTCTCTAATATCCAGACGGTTGCTGATATGGAACGTAGCTTTCTCGAAAGCTGGCTCCTGATTCCTGAACTTCGGCAGGTCTATATTTTGAGTATGTCATATAGAAACAAAATTGTTGTGACTTGAAAATATACGGCCATTTATTGTTTTTCCTCGATACATATTTTTGTTTCCAGGTACTTTACGTGGAACAATATAAGTCGCAGCATACTCAATCTGCCCTGATGCTCCTGTAAGTTAGAATTCATGGTTTAAACAGGGTATCAAATATTCGTTATTTGATTAAGGAGTAATTAATTATTTCTTATGGGACCTTAGTACACAATGCGTTTTGTTAATTTGTAATATAGGCTGGTGCTTGGCAGGTTATATTTAATTTGGATGGTGAAGAAGGCAGTAAGATACATTTACAGGTTGTACTGCTTCTTTTGCAGGCTATTGATTGGAAACAATTCAATCATTAGCAGTCGTAACAAATGGAGCTGTCTGCTCTGAGCAAGCTTACAATGCTATCTCTGAAGCTCCTGAAAGTTAAAATTTCATAGTTTAGAGTTGATGTCAAATATTCATTTGTCGATTTAAGCCCATTTAATTAATATTTTCTTAAGTGATGCTTAACACAATATCTAAGTATTTTTTCAACTTTAGGATGGCGGTAGGCTTTTTTAATTTTGGATGGTGTGCAAGTATGAAAACTAATATTTGTAGTACTATCTTCTTTTACAGGCTATTGTGTGGAAATCAACTATCACTGCCTAAAATATTTGCAAATTTGAACCCTTGCCAAGCACTTCTGAGTTAGTCAGATGCTCTTTCTTGGTTGGAAAGAAACTATTTTTATACTATTTTTGATGCATTCATAGCTGTTTCTCTCAACTGCAGTCACGTAAACAACAACTCAATCATTTGTCAAATTCAGTTACAGATTTCAGCATTACCTGAACTTCAATACTTGTGAGTTCAACAAAAATTTATTGCTGTTGGTCTCTTTAACAAAATTGAACTGTAGAATTCTCTGTTTTTCTCATGCATAAAACAGCTGCACTGATCACATAATTCTGAAAATTTGCAGACTGCTGGACGATAGCAACTTATCTGGATATCTTGCACCAGAGTTTTCTAAGATATCAAGGCTTAAGATTTTGTATGTTCCCCATTCCTTAAAGCATCTTATGCAACAACTACTATACTGTCTTTTGTTTTTCTCTGAAGCATGGTTATGAGAACTAGTCCTTGCCGCAGTGTTTTCATTATCACTGATACATGAAAATAGTGGCAGATATGATGTGGTCACATAATTCAGGAGGTGTATAAAAGACTAGAAGTTTGGAAACCTGATTTGGTCACTGTAACTTGCTTAGAGAAATTTCATCATGGTGCATCCCCAATTTTTCTGAATCCAGTTTCACAATAGGCATGACTTGGTTTTCAGGTTCTTAAATTTATTGATCTTTCTCTCTTAAATAGCTCTGTAGGTTCAGTTGAAGATTCGTAGATTGGTATGAGATTGTGCTCTGTTTGGTTAACTTGGGTTTTTGTCTGCTAGGCTGGTTGATTTGGCTGTGAGAAGGAACAATTTGATTGGTGGTTATGGAATCTGTTTTGGTCGATTCTCATTTTGGGGCCGGAATCAACTATCAATGTATATATGTTGTTTAGCTTTAGGCCTTTAACTGTGCGGAAAAAGTGATTTTTTGAGTGTGAAATCTGAAGTAGTTATTTCTTATTTATTGATGATACTGAATGGTTGAATTGGATTGTTAGGATGATTTGCGTGATGCACAGCCAACATCGATTGTGAGCTGTGTTTCCTTGGGAAACAATGATGGCGAGAATCTCCCAGACCTTAAAACCATCAGCTCCAAGGAGATCTACAAAGGCAATGTCAATGATGATGTGGTCTCCATCACTTGTTGTGATAGGTATTTGTGTTCGTACAATTCAGCAATTTTCATTGGATGCAAGAACACCATTGTCCGGCGCAACACTCTGTTTTGGCTGCTCCCATCATCTTAGATTTTGTTCTTCTTGCTGAAGGAGAGAGGTTTGTTAATTCATTGCATAATTCCGCCTTTGTCTATTTGATCGCTTAATGGATATAGTTAGCACGCAGATTTTTTCTGGGCTTTTTCCTTCAGCCGCAGTGTAAACGGTCGAAGCTTCAGAACATTCTGAGGGCTTGGGCCCTGAGAATAACAAGTGAAGTACTTGTTAAGGCGAAAAGTGGTGTAGGAACTGATAAGTAACTCTATACAACAGAAACCAAGCACACACGACCATCAGAATCAAAAGTGGCAATTTGTGAGGCTCTTGCCAAAATGATCCATTTCAGCAGATTCTGAAATACTTCTAGGAATTTCGAATCGGTCCAGCCACGCAGATATTGTATCTATAGCCAAAGATTACTCTTATAGACGAATCCTGAACATATGTTTTCTCTGTGTATACTACAAGGGTTGTCTAAACTTTTGATATCAAGAGGCAAAAATTAAGATCGTCTTCTGACTTATTTCTTTCTTTTTCACAAGTATGTTCATTTTAGTTACAGATCTTCTGTTAGCTATAGGTTTTCTTAGCTTCTGTTTTTATCTTCTTTACCACAGCAATGACCTAACATTTACCTACGCCCATAGGTATTTTCTTCTATTCTTTCTTAAATGTATTAGTTTTTCATAAACTAACAAGTAAAAAATCTGGATCAAATTCTTTCAAACAGTTTGGAAGGGCCTTCAGCAATTTCTATATAAATTAGTTTAGGATATTTCTAATCTGGTAGGATGCGTAAAGTTCAATTTGGTTAACATGAATGCAACTCTTTCGCAGGAATGAGCAGAAGTTTTTAGTTTGTGCCACGAAATCTTTCTTAGAGGAGCGGAAATTGGTCTTTAGGACGCGCATGCCTTGACAAATTCTCCATTTGCATATAGTTTCACAAGCAAATCACTGCAGTTACCATCCCCCTCAGGTATTTTCTTCTCCTCCTCCTTTTTGCTACAGGAATTTTTTGTCCTCTTCCTTTCTTTAATTTATTTGTTATTTGAACTCTTTGAATTTTAAATAAAGGAAAACGCTATGGCATGATACCATTTGGAAGCCGCTGCTGTTTTTATTCATGGATTTGATCAAGGAAAGATTTTTCAGAAATATCAATTTTGCAGCAGAGACCTTTGGAATTTACGGATTATTTGGTTTCAATAAAGTTCAATGCAGAGAAAATATTGCAATGCTCATGATAATATTTGATTTCAATCAAGCTCAATTTTGTAAATATGAAATCTGATATTGCACTAATGTTGTTGGTGTTTCCAGTCGAATCAAATGGAGCTATATGTTCTGCACAAGCTTACACTGCTGTCTTTGAAGTTCCTGTAAGTTAAAATTTCATGGTTTTACTTTTGATTGGTGAAGCCAGTATGAAAAACTAACATTTATAGCACTATTCATCTTTCACAGGCAAGAGTGGAACCAGCTATCACTGCCTAAAACAATTGCAAATTTGACCAATGCCAAGCACTTTTGAGTAGTTCAAATGCTCTTTCTTGGTTTGAAGAAACTATTTTAGCTGGATATTCAGGGTTGTTTGTTTCAACTGCAGTCATATGAATCACAATTCAACCAGTCGTCCAATTCAACTACAGATTTCATCGTTACCTGCACTTGAAGACTCATGAGTTTAACAAAAAATTATTGCAATTTTTAACTGGAAGAAAATTAAACTGGAGAATCTTCTGTTTTTATCATGCACCCAACAGCTAACATTTACTCTTAATGCTGACTTCAGTTCTGATCTTTTGTCCTTGCCGAAGCAATAAATGTAATTTCAACTTCTTAAGGAAAAGTGAAGCAATAACTATAAAAGTTCTCAACTTCTTAAGGAAAAGTAAAGCAATAACTAAAAAAGTTCTCAATCCCACAAATGATTCCTTAATAAGAAAATCATATCAATCTTTAAAGTCTTTATCGAACAAGTTTATTTACATATTGTATAGAACCAGAACATTATTCTACAAATATCATATGAACATGCTCGTAAAACCATAGAGACACATTTGAATACTCATATCTAGATTCAGTGACCCTAGAGAATATTAGGAGATAAAAGTAGAAAAATCAAACAGAGAAACCATTAGCTTCAACTGATCAATTAATTAGCACCCTATCAGAACAAGAGAGAGGCATAATAGCTCTTCAGTGTCAAGGCCATGGAGCTTCAGTTTACTTTTAAGTTTCAAATTAGAACTTCTAAGCTCATGGAGTAGAGAAATTAGAAAGAAAACAACATAATTAGACTGCATTACAGCCACTGGAATAGAAGCATGAACTTAAATCTGCACTGTTTCCTATTACTGATATTTTGTGAAGCTCATTAAATGCAATCAACATATTCGACTCTATAGCAACTCTCGTGATGTTAAGGGTATTGAGCATCTGAACTACAGGTCCTCTTTTAAAAGCTGTTTAGTTGGTAGTGCTAAAATTGACAAACAAAATATGTACAAGTCTAATTCAACAGATGCCATTTCCACCAGCAGCACGTTGGACAAGCTCTCTTAAAAACCACGATCAAGAAAGTTAATATCAACATTTTACCCTACTAAAAACATCCCCAACATTGTTTACTTCAGATGATACTATTTAAGATATTTTTGGAATTTCAAAATGCGGAAATATCTTCAATCTCTAATAGTTTTGATTCCTACCATTAATTGTCAAGTCATTTGATCAGAAATATACCATTTTAATGCCCATAACAACAATTACTTGGAATTAGAATGCAAACCAGAAAGCAAGTTCCTCAAAGAGCTTTTCAAGTATCCTGCAAGAAAAATTCAAGCAGGAGTGCAAAAATCATATCATATGTTCCCTTGTGCATATTTACAAAGTATTTTGACAGGAACCCCTTATTACCATGCATTAAAATCAACTGAATGAAGTGATATACGACCACGATACAAATCCTTTAGGTGCCGTGTACACAACCCAATTCGATTTTTAATCAAACTGGGATGAATGCAACTTGAGAACCCCGTCTTCCATCCTGGAAGTCTCTGCCTTTCCATAACATGAAGAGTATAAACACTGGGTGCTGCTTCTGAGCACCCAAAAACAAAACAATTGCAAGGCCGGGACTGGCTTACCATTCTTGCTAGTGACAATAATCACAAGCAATTGTAAGGAAATCCATAAATCAATGTCTCATTAGCAGTAAAAGCTTCAGATGTCTCGTCTGCCATTTCATTTTCTATCTCCTGTGTAGAGGGAATTCTGCTCAGTTCTGAATCAAACCACTTTCCTATTTCACTTTCATGAATTCGATACTTTGCAGCTAGAGTACGAATACATGATTTCCTAACCTCATTAGAAATTAACAGCTTTATCTCACTGAAGTTTTCGTGCACTCTGTACCATGTAAGCCAACGGCGAACTGTTAGTAAATTTATGGATGAAGTAGGGCTACAACTAAAATGAAATTGGAAGAAAATGAAGAATAAGCACAAAACTAGGACACCAGAAATTATGTAGTTCGGCTTTTAGCCTACGTCACTGGTGAAGACAGAAGAAAAATATTTTACTAGTGATATGAGGATTATAATTATTGTAATATTTTGACTCATTTTCCAGAATCTCAATACATCCAATCTCTTACTCGCTAATTTTATAAGAGTATTAAAATAGCTTAACACAAAACTCTCTTTTATTTTTTTTTCTTTTGCTCTCAAAATGATTGCAGAATATAATGCTTGAGAGGGAAATAAAGCCTCATTTATAGGCTTCATTTCCTCTCCTCATTATATTAAAATAATAATAATAATATATATTTTATTTTATTATTTTTTCAAATTCAAAGTTTGAATTTAGAATTCAAACTTTGAAATATGGCTTCTAGATTTTCTTCTTCTTCATTCTTCATTCAAAGATTGCTACTTCTAAATTGCATACTTCTAGATTGTATGCTTCTAGATTATGCATGCATGTATAATGTTAACATTCTCCCACTTGAAGATTTGATTGAGAACCAATCAATCTTCACACCATCCTTTCTGCTTCGCCATTGACATGTTGCTTACGTCTCTGCTGGGCTACAAGAGAATCTACTACATATAACTTTGTCAGTAATGATTGGCTTAGTCATAACATCTGCTAGGTTCTCCTTGGTATGGATTTTCTATTAATCTACACTTTCATCTTCCACTACTTCTCAAACGAAGTGATATTGAACCCCTATATGTTTTGTCCTGGAATGAAAGGGTGGATTCTTTGCAATATGCAAAGCACTCTGACTGTCATAAAACACAAGAATTTTCTCTTGTTTGTGCCCGAGCTCCTCAAGTAATCTTTGTATCCAAATAGCTTCCTTGCATGCTTGTGTAGTTGCCATGTAGTCTGTTTCTATCGTAAATAAAACCACAATAGTCTGTAGTTTTGAAACCCAGCTTACAGCTCCTTCCACAAGTGTAAACACATAGCCAGTAGTAGATTTTCTTTTATCTAGGTCACTTGCGAAATCTGAATCCACGTATCCTCTGACAGTAAATCCTGACCCTCCATAACATAATGCAACATCTGAGGTTCCTGTGATGTATCTTAGAATCCTCTTTACTGTTTGCCAATGTTCTCCACTAGGATTCACCATGTATCGACTAACTGCTCCCACTGCTTGTGTAATGTCTGGTCTTGTACAAATCATAGCGCACATCAAACTTCCCACCGCTGATGCATATGGTACTCGAGACATCTCCTTCCTCTCTGCTTCATTGCTAGGACACATTCTTGAGGATAACTTGAAATTAACAGGAAGTGGGGTAGAAATTGGCTTACAAGCTCGCATGTTGAAGCGTCACAAGATTTTCTTCAAGTAATTCTTCCGTGAAAGTCAAATCTTCCTGTTATTTCCGTCCCGATGAATTTGCATCCGTAAAATCTTGTTTGCTGGTCCCAAGTCCTTCATTTCAAACTCCCTGGCCAACTGTGCCTTTAATTCTTGGACTTGATCTTTGTTGGGTCCTGCGATCAACATGTCATCCACATACAACAGCAAAATGATAAAATCATTATCCTCAAATCTCTTGTAATAAGAACAATGGTCTGAACTGAGTCTGTTGTATCCAAGGCTCATGATGAAGGAATCAAATCTCTTATACCAACATCTCGACGCCTATTTGAGACCGTGTAGAGATTTTTTCAATCGGCAAACCAAGTTCTTCTTGCTTGTTTTAGCAAAACCTTCTGCTTGAAGCATATAAATCTCCTCTTCAAGTTCTCCATGAAGAAATGCAGTTTTTACATCTAACTGTTCTAGATGTAGGTCAAATATAGCACATATTGCCAAGGCTACTCCGATTGTCGCGAGTCGAACTACCGGAGAAAATATCTCATTGAAGTCAATACCTTCTTTCTGAGCATATCCCTTTACCACCAATCTTGCACGATACCGCTCCACTTGATTATTGCCATTACGTTTGATCTTGTAGACCCATTTGTTTCCAATGGCTTTTCTTTCATGTGGCAGTGGCACAAGTTCCCATGTCTTGTTTTTGTGTAGAGCTTCAATTTCTTCCTACATTGCTCCCATCCACAAAGTAACATCTGAGTTGTTTAAAGCTTCATGAAAAGTTGATGGTTCTCCATCCTCTATTAAAAGACAATATGCAACATTGATCTCTGTAACGTACTCTAAGTGCCAAATTGGTGGTCGTTTCTTTCGAGTTGACCGACGAATTTCTAGAGCCTCAAACTCGACTGGTTCTTGTTCTTGTTCTTCGTGCTCTAGTGCTGCTTCAGAAGGCTCTGAATCTTCATGATTATTTTTTACATATACCGGTGTAGTCTCTAACTTTTCTTTCACAGTACTATCATCCCTATCTTTCTTTTGCAGTTGATCTTCTACAAAGACAACATCTCTGCTGATGACAATCTTGTGGACAGTGGGATCCCACAGACGATACCCCTTTACACCATCAGCATACCCCAAAAAGATACACCTCATAGATTTTGGATCTAACTTTGTTCTTTCTTGGGCATTATACATTATATATAAAAAACATCCAAATGTATGTAAATGAGAGTAATCAGCTGCCTTACCCGTCCACATCTCCATCGCGTCTTCAACTTAATAGTTGTTGATGGAGACCGATTTACTAATATAACAGTGCGTTTGGTCGCTTCATCTCAAAATGAGTTAGGTAGACCAGCAGTCCTCAACATAGCTTTTATCCTCTCTATAAGAATTCTGTTCATCTGCTCCGCCACTCCATTTTGTTGAGGAGTGTATGCCGCTGTAAACTGCCTCTGAATACCTTTTTGCTTACAGTATGTAAGATTGCACCATCTGTATACTCTCTACCATTATGTGTTCTTAAGTACTTGATCCTTTTCTAGGATTCAAGTTCAACCCGCACTTTGTATTCCTTGAATACTGGAAACACATATGATTTTTTCTTGATTGGATACACCCAACATCTCCTCGAGTAATCATCAATTAAAGTAACGAAGTACTTTTCACCTCCTTGTGATAAATCCGATGATTCCCAAACATCAGAATGAATTAAGTCGAGAATGCATTTACTTTTAGCATGAGATCTGCTAAACTTCAATCTATGCTGCTTACTTGTAACACAGTGCTCGCAAAATGGTAAACTTATCGATTTGAGTCCAGGTTGCAGCTTTTGCTCAGAGAGAATCTTCAAACCTTATTCTGACATGTGGCCAAGTCTGAAATGCCACATCATCCCTGACTCTTCTTTATTTGACGCGACACACGCATCAGCTTCCTGTAGTGTTTCTCCTTGAAGCATGAATATATTCGCACCGATCTTTTCTGCCTTCATTAATACAAGCGCTCTTCTGACAATTTTTATCATTCCATTTTCAATATGGGTTTTGCACCTAAGACTATCTATTTGTCCCAATGATAATAGATTTTTCTTCAGGCCTTTGACATATCGTATCTCCTGAATTGTGCGAATTGTACCATCATATATTTTTATTTTGATAATACCAATACCAGCGATCTCCAAGGCATGGTAATCGCCCATGTACACAGATCCTCCTGAGATTGGTTCATATGTGTGGAACCATTTTCTTCGAGAGGTCATGTGCCATGTTGCTCCTGAGTCTATAAGCCAGACATCAGCTAACCGCTTCGCTTTCCTATACATGCACTCGCCCGCTATAGAGAATTTCACCATCATCTGAAGTACTAGCCATACAACCTTGAGCATTTGATGACTTAGGTGCTTTACTCTCTCTACTCTTCTGATTGCTCCAACACTTTTTCTTCACATGCCCTTTCTTGCCACAATTGTAGCATTTCACATTCTTCTTACTTCCGGATTTTGATCTACCATGATTGTAACTCCCACTGGGGCCACATTCTGTTCATCTCCCTATCGTCATTAATAGTGCTTCTGCTTGCTGTGAACTTGCATGTCTATCTTCCTTGGTCTTGCACCTACTTTCCTCGTTTAAGATGGAGGCTGCAACATCATCAAAAAACTAGACTGTTCGTCGGGTTGTTGTTCGTCAAATTAATGATGAGTTGATCCTACAAATCTGGTAGACTTTGAAGTAGAACCTCTCCATGTTCATTTTCCTCCATTTTGTAACCCAACGTTGTGAGTTGCGAAAATAGAGTCTTCAAGGTGTTGATATGGTCAGTTACTTATGTAGATTCCACCATGTGAAGAGTATAGAGTCTCCTCTTTAAAAAGATCTTGTTGTCAGATGACTTAGCCTCGTACAATTTTGTGAGAGTATCCCATATTTCCTTTTCTGTCTTTTTCTCTGCCACACTGGATAACACCTCATCTGCAAGTGCTAATTGTAGATCAGCAATTGCATTACCGTTTATCTCGTTCCACTTAGCATCATCGGTTACCTCTATGGGTCTTTCTCCAATTGCTGCCAAGCAATTATTTTTTCTCAGAATAGCTTTCATCTTCATTTTCCACTACGAGAAATTGTTCCCATTGAACATCTCAATCTCGTATTTTGCCGCCATTGCTTTCACCACGAACTACCTTAGTTAGGATCGGCTCTCACTGTTTCACGTGAACAGTACCCGATTGCAAAAAATGCAACCGAGGCTTTGATACGACTGTTAGGAAATTTATGGGTGAAGTAGGGTTACAGCTGAAATGAAATTGTAAGAAAATGAAGAATAAGTACAAAATTAGGACACTAGAAATTACGTGGTTCGGCTTTTAGCCTACGTCCACGGGCGAAGACAGAAGAAAAATATTTTACTAGTGATATAAGGATTATAAGTATTGTAATATTTTGGCTCACTTCCCAGAACCCCAATACACACAATCTCTCACTCGCTAATTTTACAAGAGTATTAAAATACCCTAACACAAAACTTTTTTTTTTCTTTTTGCTCTCAAAATGATTGAAGAATGGAATGCTTGGAGAGGGAAATAAAGCCTCTATTTATAGGCTTTATTTTCTCTCCTCATTATATTAAAATAATAATAATATATATTTTATTTTATTTTATTTTTTTCCAAATTCAAAGTTTGAATTTAGAATTCAAACTTTGAAATATAGCTTCTAAATTTTCTTCTTCTTCATTCTTCATTCAAAGATTGCTACTTCTAGATTGGATGCTTCTAGATTGCATACTTCTAGATTGTATGCTTCTAGATTATGCATGCATGTATAATGTTAACACGAACTACTTCTGAAAACCAGTCAATGATTTGGCTATCGTCTTGTAATATGAGTAGAGAATTCGTAAAGGGGTATCCTTGAGATGTAATCAATCCATACCACAGCAGATGCTTTTTTACAGCATTGATAGGAGCAACAATTTCGGTAATGGTGACAGATTTGGCGGAAGAACATGAAATTGGCAAAAGAGAGAGAGTAGCCACTGTTTCAGAAGAAACATACTCTTCCACACGCTTCTGAAATTCATAAAAGGATTCTCTCAGTTCTTGAGGAAGGGCTGGTTCTGCAATGTACTTAGATAAGATTAATTCCTCACTTTCTGCTGCTTTGGCTTTAACGTCTGGCATCCATACTTTAACAGGAGCTTGTACCAGTTGTCAATTTGCATCCCAGCTTTTCGAAAGCTAGAAATTTGGCACAAAGTGGAATCACTATTGGCTCAATGATTCTTTAACCTTCTTCAAACCATGAACGAACCATTTCTTCCCAATTCTAACCATCCCAGCATCCCAAGCCTCCCGTTTCTGTAAAGCAAACGAACTTGATCCTATCCTTTAACTTGTGAATAGCCTTTACAGCAAGACTCTCTTTCGTTTGTCTCCTCACCAAAGTGCCTAAAAAGAAAACTCCAACATGCCCCTCACATGGTAATATTTCTGTTCGATTATCAACATTTAAGTGTAAAGAATTCTGCAAGTAATTTATGATGTCAGACTTGAAGGCTTGAGCAATTTCTTTAGATCCAGAAACAATGAAAAACATCTCATCCATGAAACGGCAACTGTGAACTCTTGGTCCAGACTTACTGTCAACCACATGATTCAGATCATTGTCTTTTAGCTGTCTTCTGAACCAACTGTGCAGCTTGGAATCAGATCCTCTGCACCTACATGAAAATTTGGACTGATAGCCTCTTATCTCATTGACAATCTGTAAAATTCACGATAGAATAGATCGAGATATATATTCATTAGTATAGGGGTCAATATTCCTTCTTGTGGAAGACCATGGCCTTTTGGAAAACCCCCAAACTCCAAATTGAGTACCTGGGCATCAAACATCCTCCAGATGATATCATATAACTGAGGATCTTCTAACTTGTCCTCCATTGCTGAGATGAGTTCAGCAAGCATGCAAGCATCTACCCTTTTATCTAAAATTAATGTAAACCACCAATCAGGACTAGAGATATCTAAAATTAATGATATCATGTACCTCAATGCTCCGGAGTGCCCCACCTACCACTTCGAAAACCATGCGAAATCTTAGAAAAGAAGGGCCTGTAAATAATTTCCAAAACTATCCTGGTGGCTTCTTGAAGGAAGAACGAGGACTTCTTTCCTTGCACCATTTGTTAAGATGCAGAAGGTATTGGCTTTGACATCAAAATTTCCACAATATAGCTTTTCTGCCATAGATTCAAAAGATTGATGGTTATAATTTAAAGTTATATCTACATTTGAGTCGAGCATAATGCTATTGTAAGAATCCTGAATAGTTTTTGGATTGGCAATCACTTTTTCCATTAGGTCTTGAAACTTCCCATTAACGTATTTCTCCTTCACCCTCTTCTTTATGCGAAATTGATAAGATCTCTTGAGCTTCATTCGACTCTTGGGTTGTTTCTCATCAAAATTAGAAGATTCTTCATAAGACTGGCTAAGTTCTTTGCCAGTGTCATTTTTCGGGTTCCCTTATCATCAACATCATCAACTGCTGAAAGAGTAGAATAACTAACCAACAGAAGCTTGCCCTGTTTTCATATCTCTTCCAGCTATCATAAATAATTTTTCTCCTTTAGTTGAGGCTAAAAGCGATAGTTCCATATTAAAATTTAATCATGTCACTAATGATTACAAATTTACAGAAACTTAAGACAGTCCAATCCCTCAGCTGAACGACTCTCAGAATAAGTCATTATGAAGGAAAAAAAATAATAACAATTTGATAGTTCAACTCAATTCAACCAAGTTTGTCTCAATCACTTAAAGCCAACTATTTTCACTCTAATTCTTTAACTCACTCGACTCAGCAGATATAAAAGACTAAACCCATCTCAAACATTATCATATTCAAGGCAAATACACAGTCCAATGATGCAATAAAGATATATAAGTTTATCCACAACAGTCTTCAATAATGAAGCTACTGGAATGAGCTTCTCGTTTCTTTTGCAAACTCTCAACAAAGTTGAAACTTTTTTTTCTCCCCACAAAGTTGTTCAAATTTCACTCACTGCAAAATAGCTTCAACAAGAAATGCAAACTCATCACTCATCAGTCCAAAACTTAGCTATTACAAACTCATATAAAGAATATTTCTTATGCGTATATCCATTATTACTAGCAAAATAATGTTCTGTCCAACTTGAAAACTGCAGCAAGAACAAAACATATATAACTGCTTCACCGAGGCATTTTAACGAACAGATGGCACGCACTATATATATTATGTTTCACATTGGAAATTTCAAGTAATATATAACCCTTGAATTTGACTTCATACGATTATGTGATTTGCCATAGAGATAGATAAAGTAACTTTCCTCGTATAATTTGCTTAAGTTATGACAGTGATTTTGCTTAATATTATTTTAATATATTCAGTACTATCTTTCGGCGCTTCTGTTCTGCAGCAGCATATAAACGTTTGTATTTAGCAGGATGGACTATTTCAGTGAAAACCTGTCGTTTTAACTAATATCCTCTTTGCTCATTTTTCAGAAGTTAATTATTGTCGCATCAAATCGTATAATATAACAAAATTAATCAATTTGCTTAAGGGTGGGACTATTTACATTTGGTACTCCAAAATTTATTTTGCACATATATTTTAATAATTTTTTATGTTACTAAATTAATCTTATAGTGTTTATTAAACGAGAATCGAAATAGACTGAAATTAGAATAGGTAAAAATATGAGTGAACTGGAATGAAAATAAAGAATAAAAATCAGAATAAGTTATTTATTTTCACCGTAGTAATCGAAATTAGAATGAGTTGGATTAACACTGACATGTTACTTTAGCTTATAATCGGAATCGAAGTAAGCTGAATTATTTCAAATTACTAAAATACCCTTAATTAATTATAAAAATAACTATTATTATTATTATTGTGATTATTATTATTAAAAAATGATATTAATTAAAATAATAGAATTAATAAAATTTAATAATAATCAATAATAAAATAATAAAAATAAATGTGAATAATGATAATATTAATAAAAATAATACTAACAATAATTAAAATAAGAAAGTTAATTTAATAAAAATAATAACATTTAAATAATAATAAACAAAATAATAAAAATTAATAAATTTTAATAGAATAGTATTACAATAATAATAATGACATTGTTGTTGTTGTTGTTATATTTTAATAATGATAATATTAATAAAATAATAATAATAATGACAATAATAAAATTAAATAATTTGTTTTTGGCAACAACAACAACAATAAGAACAACAATGAATTATTATTATTATTATCAAAATTACTAAATAAATTTAATATTATTATTATAAAATGATATTAATTAAAACAATAAAATTATTAAAATTGAATAATAAATAAAATAATAAAAAAAATAAATGTTAATAATGATAATATTAATAAAAATAAAAAAATAATAAATAATAATTAAAAAAATAAATTTAATATAATTTAATAATAATAATAATATATTATTATTATTATCAAAGGAAATATTTGCAAATAATATAAAATTTTTGGTTATTTTTATAATTCTGCGGGATCTAAAATATAAAAATGACAAAACGTCATTGATAGCATTTTGAGAATATTGAAATGTTAATGGGGGCATATTTGGAACTTTAGGGAATGAGAGACCCATTCCCAACTTCCTATGAGAATCAATCTCCCATTCTTCATTCTCAAAATATAGTGGGCCCCACAATTTCGATTTCAATTTCGATTCTCATCTCCATTTTACAAAATAAACATCGTCAATGAATCTAATTTCGAATTTTGATTATGGATTTCAATTTTTTAACCCAAAAAGCAAACACACCATTAATGTAATTTAATAAAATATAATTTTATAAATTTTTATCCAACGTCTTATTTTATCTACAATGGACCGGATCGACAATGAATAATTGAATCAAAGTTCACGTGGAAATGTTGAATAATTATGGACTAGACCTTTTTTATTTATTTATTTACTTTTGTTATTCATAAAATTTCTAGGAAAATATCAAGCAACATGTTCCATATTTTGTAACGAAAGGAATTAAAAGCAGAGGTGCAGTAATAAATTGTACCTTGTTGGGTGTGTATAGTGCAATATAATGTCCGTGTGTATGTGTACACAACAAGTAATATAATAATTAACATTCAAGATCGTCTCCACATGAATTGATGTATTGAGATTTACTACAACAATCTTATGGTGCAATCCTAGTAAACTAATAAAATAAAAATAAATGATTTGATTTAAGACTTAAATAAATGTAAAAGTACAATAGACAAAATTAAAAAAAAAAAAAGCTGCCATCAAACACAAAGGTAGATTCAATGACTAAAGGGTAGTTAGATAATAAATTCGCTCAATGGTGTTTGACAGTTTTGCATTTTAGATTCAGTTGCTATAATATTTACTACAGAGACTAGGCAAAATCTTATTGTATCCTCAATTGTCGTTTATTGGATATCTTATGTTTATATACAATCTAACAGTGACAAGTTGTTAAACTAACATAAAACATAGCATTATACATTCTAAATTCCCTTTACCCTTCAATGTGAATCTCTATATCTAGTTTATTACTAGTTTTAGGCCAAGTATGATCCTATTCAAATCGAGATTACTCTCAACTTAAGAAACCCAATCTAAAACTATGTATTATTCTAACTTGTTCCATTAAGTCAAACATTTTTTAGGCTCTTTCTTAGCTTTTATCCACTAAATGGGTGGCTAGCTGAAATAGAGATTTATAATATGTAAAGTCAGAACAAAATGGTGTAGCAAACATCAAGCAACATACATAAAATAGTCAAATCACCATTAAGCTCATTTAAAATCTAACTACTTTTAAGTTTAGCTCATAATGAGCTTTAAATCAGTAAGTATAATTGTATTTGCTACATAATACATCATCAATAATAAAATATACACAACAAAATATAAAAACAAGGAAGAGATACAAATAAAACACCCAAATGTCACTCTTGTTGTCTTCAAGCTCTTTCTTTCTCTTCCAAGTATTTGCTTTGGTTTAAGCTCTAAATATTCTCCTCTAATGTGTTCTTTTATGCGTAATGATAGTGGGTATGAAATGGTGGATGATATTGGACAATGGTGGTGGGTGAAGTTAGTGACAACTGCTTTAGTGGATGATAGGAAAAATAGAGGTGATGATGGAGGTGGTGAAAATGTGTTTCCTTAAAATTAGGGTAATTCTAAAAGAAAATAAAGACACTTGTCAATAAATGATAACCTAGAACCACATGATATTTTGTGTGCTGCCTGTCACTGTTTAGTCTGCTGCTGATAGTGGCAGTACAGTAACGGCTGTAGCAAGATTTGTTTGCTAATGTGTGACAGTCTGGACAATTTTTGTTTATTTATTTTGCTCCCAGATTACTAATTCTTCCAGGAGTCCCCTTGATTGATGCTTGATTTTGTTAACGTGCAGACCTATATTTTGTCGTTCTCTACAAGCATATTGTTGTAACACGTCATCATTCTTCCGTAGTATCCCTCATCGAATAATACGCTTTTGGGATCACCTACAATTATGCATAATATCAAGGCATGAAATGGTCTTCCACATATAATTTTATTACAACTAAATACATGCACATGCAAAATATAATTAAAAATATAATAAAACTTAACTAATCACTCTTGAAGTATGCAAGTTTTAGATCTTGATATATCATGATAATCTCATTTCATAAAGCTATCACATTCCCAAACTTAAACCATTACTTGTCCTCGAGTAATGACAACACACAAATACTTCAATCACACATTCATGCAATAAACAATTTAGCTCTATTATATTGATTGTTCTAACTAATCAACCTTCAAATTTCATCTTCAAACATTTAGAGTTACCAACAATAGTTTTAGTTCTAGTCTTGGGTTTCATTTTGTCCAGTGTGTGTGTGTGCCACTTTCATCAAGTTCACAGTTGCTGCAGCATAACTCAAGCATCAAATACTAAATAGATAGAACTACACATATAATCACATACAATCAAGTAAATATCCTAAAAAATTTGATTCATATTCAACACATTCTCACAAATTAAAATTAAATTTCAACCCACTATACATTCATTCATTCATGAAACATATCACAACATCATATTATAACATAACATAACACAACTCTCCCTAAACTTGTGAGGTGCTATGTTCTTACATGCACACAAAATAAAAAAACCATACATGTATATAGTTTAAACTAAAGACATAAATTTAAAAACATGCAAACTAAAAAGAACAAAAAGACAAAAAGACGAGGAGAAAAGTTCAGCAATTACAGTGATAAACTTGGTAGGCAAGGGATACTCCTTTGTTAAGGCAATGCTGTAGCATATATTATTGGACAGGTTCACTTATTCTTTGTTGCACTCCTCCAGCTTTGCTTTAATGAACCCGTATCTATAGCAATTGACTTGTTCTTGGTTTTCTTAGTTAGACCGATTCTTGGGGTTGTAGCAGCTTCTTAGACTTTGGACGGATCAATCCTTGTTTTCTTGGGCTCTATTTCTTCTAGTGTTCGTGATGCTATAGTACTTCTAGATGGTTGTGCACCTTTTCACATGCTAGATATCTTAGGAGTAGTTTTAAGAAACTTTGTAGGAGTCTTTTTTACTTACGCTAGTAGAAGAGTTGTTGTTGCAGCTTCTTCAGCAGTAATGCTATCAATGAGTTCTTACAGGCTCCTTTTTTATTCTACTATCCTTACTGCCTTGCTGATGGCTTCAGCAATTACTGCATTGACATCCCCTTAGTCCTCTGTTGTTAATTCCTTATTAATCAGAATTTTCTCTTTCCCTTTGTCTTTAAGAGTCACAACTGGGAGCTTTTCTTGCCTTTCATCTTTTTCAGTCTCTCTTTCACTTTCTTATTCCTCTTCAGCATCTACTTCCTCTGTTGCTGGCTGTTCTTTTTCTTTTGATTCTTCTTCTTCACTCACTTCTATTTCCTCTGCTACTGGCTCTATTGTTGGAGCAATCCTTGCTGCTCCTCGCTGCTTTATAAAAGTCAAATTACTGAAGTAGGGAATCAGGGAAATCTTTATTCTTTTCCTTATGAATACTATAAATTAATGTTTTTAAGACTCTAGATGCGATAAGTAGGTCTAAAAGCTTTGATTATCTTCTCTCTGTACCTCTACATATACATTAATGCTTGCACTTAACTTTTGCAGCATCTTCTCAATATTTGAATCATTTCCTACTTTAGCTGCAGTAGGGTGTTCTAGGGCTACTGTAGTTGCAGATCCTCCAATAATTCTCTCAACTGTCCTAACAGTGAGAGCTCATTTACTCTTGATTTTCTTATCACTTGCTATTATTTTTACTTTAGAAAACTCACAAATGCCTATAATGAGAGATAAGAACAACAAGGTAGCAGATTGCTTTTTCATAGCACACTATCTAATATCATTCTCTATAATCTTGCCAACATCAATTCTATAACCCTTCACAATGGCATACAATAAGATAAGACCCTCTTGGGATACAGGTGGTAGTCCGTGTGATGGACACAACCAATCTATCGTACTCACAATCTATGGTAGGGGGTAAATCACAAAAAAATATTTATCATTCTAGAGTCTAGAGGAATTTGAACTTTTTTTACCCAAATGTTTCTCTGTCTTGCTCATGACGATATTAGAGTAGAACTCGGCAAGACCTGGAGGTGAGCATAAAATTTAAACTACCCTAACTTGGCTACAACATTGAAAATGGTTTTTATTGCCTTGGTTGGTTGCTTAGGAAATTGAAAGCCTTTCTTCTCTAAGATATTTCGAGATTCAATGAAATCTTCATACTTTTTTTTTTGCTCTGTAGCTATGGAAAAGCTCAAGATCTTTTAATCTTCGAGCCTTTGACTTAATTTTTGGCATTGCTTGAGCATTAGAATGAGTCCATTGTATTTAGGAAAAATTGATATTAGAGAGAGAAAGTAATTACAGAAAATTTTAAATTGAAGAAGAGCAATTATTTTGTGAATTGTTTGACAGTGACAATCTCAAATTATAATGGAAGAGGAAGTTAAGAGTGAACAATTTTGATGGCTAGAAATTAAGCATTTTATCCCTCTTTAAAATTTGAATGTTGTTTTCCTACTGTTGTCAGCCTGACAGTAACAATTTTAATTTCACCATTTGAAACTGACAGCTGAGATTTTATTGATACAACTACTGCAACATCATATAAATTATCATAGCATAGCTGTTATGTACCTATTCTGTCTAAGAACCATCATTCATTTCTAATACTGCAGTATTGACACTATCAAATTTTTTTGCCCGACCAAGTTTTACATTAACATCTTTTGGTCATATTTTCTAATTACGAGTGAGAAAATGCAAAATACAAAACAAAGTAACATTAAATATTTAAAACAAACTTACTTCATTGGGTTGCCTTCCAACTCGAGTGCTTGATTTTAGGTTCTTCAGTCTGACCATTTTTTATCAGGTTAGATCCTTCAAGAATAGATCCTCTTTTGGATTGTTTATGGTAGCTTATATGTAATGCTTGACTCTTTGATCATTAACCTTGAATTCTTCGCCTATCTTTTCACCTTGAAGATCAACAGCTCCATAAGGATAAACTCTGGTAAGTTCAAAAGTTCTGACTATCTAGACTTTAACTTTCTAGGAAAAAGCTTTAATCTAGAGTTGTAAAGTAAGATGGCCTAGAATGAGCTCCTTTTACTAGATTTACTCGTTATGTCATTCCTTGGTTCTCTTCTTTTACATTCTTGCATTTTCATAGGAGAATAACTAAACTCATCTACTTTACAAAGTTGCAATAATCTTTGATCTGCTGCAGAATTCATATCTATGTTCAGTTTGTTCACTGCGCAATAAGCTTTATGCTCTAACTCTAGTGGTAAATGCTTGCCATAAATAGTTCTGTATGTAGATATGTCCAGTAGTGTTTTGTAGACAGTTCTATAAGCCCATAAGAAATCATCTAGTCTATTAGACCAGACACTTCTATTGGGATTCACCATTTTCTCCAAAATCATTTTAATTTCTCTATTAGACAATTATGCTTGGCCACTGGTTTATGGATAATATACTGTAACAACCTTATGATTGATTATATATTTGGCCAATGCTACAGAAAATATTTTATTGCAAAAATAAGTTCCTTCATCACTGATGATGGCTTTGGGAGTGCTAAATCTTGCAAAGATATTCCTCTGAAAAAACTTCACCATTGTCTTAACATCATTTGATGGCATTGCTGCAGCTTTTACCCATGTTGCTACATAGTCCACAGTAACTAAGATGTATAAGTTTCTAAAGGATGATGGGAATGATCCTATAAAATATATCCCCCATATATAAAAATTTAAACTTCCAAGATGTTAGTTAATGGCATTTTATACTTTTGAGAAATGTTTCTTGTCCTTTAACATCAATCACACTACTTAATAAACTCATAAGCATCTCTAAAAATAGAAGGTCAATAATAACCTGATTGAAGAACTTTTACTGCTATTATGTGTTCTCCAAAGTGGCTATATACTGCAACATAATAAGACTACAGAATGCTTAAAATCTCTTCATTAGGAACACATCTTCTAATCATATGAGCTGAACACATCTTGTAAAAGTAAGGCTCAACCCATTGATAGCTTTTGACATTTAGAGAAATCTCTTCTTCTGTTGGTAGCTTAAGTCAACTAGTAGCAATCCACTCATGAAATAATTAACAAAATTTGCATATTAATGAAATCCTGATTGCTGCATCATTTGTGCATGTTGTAGCATCAATAACTTCTCATCAAGAAATGTTTCGTGATGTCTTGGTTAATTAGAGTGCTTGTATCTACTTCTAACTTTGAAAGATGGTCAGCAACTTAATTTTCAATCAATTTTCTATCATTTATCTCCAAGTCAAATTCTTGTAGCAAAAGAATCTATCTAATCAGCCTTGGTTTGCCATCTTTCTTTGAAATTAAGTACTTTACAAATTGAATGATCCGTGTAAATAGTCACCTTGGTACTAACCAAATAAACTCTGAATTTATCAAACGTAAAAGCAACCGCCAGACAACACATTTTCAGTGGTGGTGTAGTTAAGTTGTGCAATAGCTAAAGTATTGCTAGCATAGTAAATGGATTAAAAAATCTTATCTTTCCTCTGCCCTAGTATTGCTCCAACAGAATGGTCACTAGCATCACACATCAGCTCAAAAAGTATACTCCAATCTGTTGCTACAACAATTGGTACTGTAACAAAAGTCTACTTCAATGCAACAAAAGCTTTCAAATAATCTTTATCAAAATAAAAGGGTCAGTTATGCTCTAGTAGCTTGCATGAATATTTTAAAATTTTGGAAAAATCCTTAATAAACCTTCTATAAAATCCAGCATGACATAAAAAGCTCTTTATGCCCTTGACTGAAGTGGGTGGTGGTAGTTTATCAATCATTTCTATTTTTGCCTTATTCACTTCTATTCCTCTTCTAGAGACCTTATAGCCTATGACTATCCCTTCTTGCACTGACACTTCTCCTAATTCAACACTAAATTTTTTTCTCACATCTCTTAAGTATATTTCCTAGATTATGCAAATAATCATCATATGATTCTCCAAAAACTGAAAAATCATCCATAAATACCTTAAGTGTGTGCTCAACCATGTCCTAAAAAAAGACATTATATACATTTAGAAAGTTGTTGGAGAATTCCACAAGCTAAATTGAATTTTTCTGAAGGCAAATATTCTATAAGGACAAGTGGATGCTATCTTTTCCTCGTCTTTTGGTGCTATAGCAATCTGGTTGTAGCCTGAGTATCCATCTAAGAAATAATAATACTTCTTTCCAGCAAGTATGTCTAGCATTTGATCTATAAAAGATAATGAAAAATGATCATTCCTTATGGCTTTATTTAACTTCCTGTAGTCCATGTAAACTCTCCATCCAATCACTATTATAGTGGGAATAAGCTCATTTTTCTTATTTGCTATAACTGTCATTTCATATTTCTTTGGAACACAATAAACTGAGCTCACCCATGAACTATTTAAAATTGATTAGATGAGATTCAATTTTCTTTATTGCTCTACTGAATTGCTATAACAATCCTCAAGCAGATTCCTTTAATATCTGGTATGGTCTATCCAATAACTTTCTTGTAGTTCCCCAATATATCCACTAAAATCTTCTCTTGCTCTGAATTCAAAAAAGATGAAATAATTATTGGAAGTGTGTCATATTCACCAAGATAAACATATTTTAAATATAAAGGTAAGAATTTAAATTCTAAAATAGGAGGTGATTGAATAGAAGAGACATATTATTTTCCTCTCCTAGCCATGTTATGTTAGCTGCTTCAAAGCTTTGATAATCATCTTCAAGTTCTTCAAATGTTGCAGTCTTGATTTCTTCTTTGTTACAGCAACTTTTTTATCTATCTACTACAGTAAAATTCACTAAACTAATAAAATTACATTCTTCAATCTCATCAAAACTCTTTATGGTTTCTAGCATATTAAATATCACTTGCTGATCATTAACTCTTACGGCTAGTTCTCTTTTTTGCACATCTATCAAAGTTTTCTCGTGGCCAAGAAAGGTCTACTCAAAATGATAGACACTTTCTTGTTAGCTTTAAAATCCAATACTATAAAATCAATTGAAAAAATAAATTTGTCAACCTTCACAAATACATCTTTAATCTTACCTTATGGATAGGCATGAGATCTATCAATAAGTTGCAATGTCACTGTTTTTTGTCTTACTTCTTTAACCCCTAGTGAACATTAATATAGGCATGAAATCGATACTAGCACCCAAATCATAAAGTGCCTTACCAATTTATCTAGTTCTTGTAGAGCATATAATTATAAAACTTTTATATCCTTCAACTTTTAAGGCATCTTACTTTGAAGTATGTGGTTACATTTTTGTGTTAGAGCAACAATTACAAATTCTCTTAATTTTTTTTCCTTTGTCATTATCTTTCAAGAACTTCAAATAATTTGGCATTTGCTTGAGAGCTTCCATAAAAAGGATGTTGATGTGTAGTTGCTTTAGTACTTCTAAGAATTTACTGAACTGCTTATCTTGTTTCTGCCTTTGGCATCTTTGAGGAAATAGTGGTTGGTGCTTGAGCTACTGAGTTGCAATAAATTGTGCAGACTACTTCTCTTTTAGCATGATCTGGACTGGTGCTGCAATATCTTCATCAACAGGTGCTGATTCATCATTTTTTACAGATGTTGTAGTATTAATGTCTTCAATAGTGTTTTAAGAAGTAGAAGGTAGTGGTACCTCTTGAATTTAAGTTTCTTCTTAGATTGAAGTGAGCTCAACTTTTCTTTTTAGCACACCCATTAGAATGTGAACATCTGTTCTAGATATCAAGTTAATAACTTTATAATACTTCAGCAACTTTGTTAATAATTGTTGGAGCAGTAGACATAGCTTTCACCATATTTGTCAATGATGTTACTTGTGCTAATAACATTATCAAAGCATCTACATCGTGAACTCCTATTGTCCCTTTTGTTGCAGCTTGTCTGGTAGATGGTTACTAATAGTTGTTGTTGGCTATTTTCTCTAAAATATCACAAGCTTTTTTTAAGACTTAAATAAAAATAACTTATTTGCTGAAGCATCTACCATCAATCTAGTGCTTGGGTTCAAACCATTATAGAAAGTTTTTAACTAAATACGGCAAGGGATACCATAATAAAGACATTTTCTAAGCAACTCCTTAAATCTTTTCTATGCATTATATAAACTTTCATCTTCAAGTTGGTGAAAAGAAGTGATCTCATTCCTTAATCTTGCATTTAGTAGGTAGGAAGTACTTGATTAGAAACTTGTTAACCAAATCAGTCATGCTCATATTCGATCTCTTAAAGAGAATGGAAAAAACCTTAACCTTAATACTTTTTGGGATGCTTTAGCTATCTTGAAATAATCACTCACTTCCAAAAATAGCTTAAGGTGAAGATGAGAATCTTCTTATAACAACCCATTAAACTAGCCTAAGTCTAGAGCATTTCGAACATCACTGACTTGAGCCCGAAATTATCAGCTTACACTTTCGGCCTTACTATTCTCGAATGCATTGCTTATAGAGTCTAAACAATATAATCTCTTATGGCTTTATCCCTGTCATCAGCCATGTAGATGATATTGTTGTTTTCATACTGTCCTTAGCCATTTTGTCTTTCCTAAACTCTCTACGTATTAGCTAGATCCATTCTTCGTTGTGGATTGTAACTAGTCTTAACCCTTTATACTCATTCCTTAGTTTCATTTATGTCATTTCTATCTCTAAATTAAATTCAAATTCCACTTGTTTGAATTTTTGCATACAATTGTTGCTCGACTGTCAATATAGCAAACAAATCAAAAGAAAACTAAAATTGACTTTATAAATCACAATAAGAACTCAATCCCTGGCAATGGCGCCAAGCACTTGTTGGGTGTGTATAGTGCAATATAGTGCATTTGCATAGGTGTGCACAATAAGTAGTATAATGATGAGTATTCAAGGTCGTCTGCATAGGGATTGGTGTATTAAGATTTGCTATAGCAATCTTATGATGCAATCAAAGTAAACTAATAAAATAAAAATAAAAATAAATGATTTGATTTAAGACCAAAATAAACTTAAGTGCATTAGACAAATTAAATAAAGAAAAGTTAACGTCAAATACAATGGTAGATTCAATGGTTAAAGGGTAGTTGGATCCTAAACTTACTTAATAGTTTTTGACAATTTTATAATTTAGGTTAAGTTGCTACAACATTTACTACAACATTGGGTAGAATCCTATTGCATCCTCAACTGTCATATGTTAGAAATCTTGTGTTTATATGCAATCTAACAGTGACCAGTTATTAAATTAACATAAAACATAACATTACACGTTCTACATTCCATTTACCCTAAAGGTGAAACCCTATTTATCACTAGTTTTAGGCTAAGCATGACCCTAATCAAATCAAGATTACTCTCAACTTGGGAAACTCAACCTAAAACCATGTATTATTCTAACCTATTCCACTAAGTCAAACATTTTTACCCTCTTTTCTATATTGTATCTACTAAATAGGTGGTCAGCCGAAATAAGGACTTGTAATATGTAAAGTCAAACTAAAATGCTATAGCAAACATAAAGTAATATACATATTATAGTCAAATCACCATTAAACTCGTTTAAAATCCAATTACTTTTAAATTTAGCTTATAATAAGGTTTAAATCAGTAAGTACAAGTTTATTTGCCACATAATACATCATCAATAAGAAATTATACACAGCAAAATATAAAAAAAAGAAAAAGATACATATAAAAGACCTAAGTGTCACTCTTGTTGTCTTCAAGCTCTCTCATTCTCCTCCAAGTACTCCTTTAATTTAAGCTCTGATTATTTTCCTTTGATGTATTCTTTTGTGTGTAACGACAGTGGTTATGGAATGGCAGATGATGTTGGACAATGATGGTCGGTGAAGGTGGTGACAACTACTTTAATAGATGATGAGAAAAATGGAGGTGATGATGGAGGTGGTGATGATGTGCTTCCTTAAAATGAGTCATTCTATATCTTGGAATTTAAGTAACCCTAGGATAAAATGAGGACACTTGTCAAAAAATGGTAACCGGGGACCACATGATATTTTGTGTGCTGCCTGTCACTTTTTCGTTCGTTGCTGTCAGTGGCAATACAGTAACAATTACAGCAGGCTTTATCTGATGAGAGGTGGTAGGCTGGACAGTTTTTGTATGTTTGTTTTGCTCTCGTATTGCTACAAAAATTTTTCTAGCAGTCTTCCTGATTCATGCTTGATTTTATTCACATGCAGACCAATCTTTTATCATTTTTTGCAAGCCAATTGCAACAACATGCGATCTTTCTTCTACAGTATCTTTCATTGAATTATAAGCTTTTAGGGTCACACCTATAATTATGCACAAAATCAGAGAATGAAAAAATTTTCCACACATCATTTTATTAGAACTACAACTAAATATATGCACATGTAAAATGTAATTAAAAATATAATAAAATTCACTAATTACTCTCTAAGTAATATAAGTTTTACGTTTAGATATATTATGTTAACTCTTATTTCACAGAGTTATCACACCGCTCCGACATAAGAAAATGAAAGAAAACCAAAAGATAAGATTTGTTTTCAATTTATTTTTTGTTCTTCACTCTATTTTATCCATATGCTTTCATGGGTTTGAAAAAAATTAAATCGCCATAGTAAAGAGAAAAAAACACATATGAAACAATATTATGAAAGGAAAATAAAAGTAAATAAAAATGAAAGAACGTTAAATATTTTGCTTATGGTGATGAATAATTTATTGGGTGTAAAGAAGAAACAAGGTAATTAATAATGAGTAATAAGGACAATATAGGAATTCAAAAGAGCGTTCCAAGTAAAAATCAATATTTCAAATTTATTAATTGAGTATGCAGAGTAAATGATGTATATAAAAAAAAAAATACTTTTAATAGGAATCCCCAAATTGCCACAGACAATGCGTCATTGGAGGGGATGAAATGGTTTAGGCTCGCGATAGGGAGCTCCCGGACGCATACGCATAAAGGCATCCATATCGACTTGCGCTCTTCTCTTAAGTACAAATAGCCTTTTCCTTCACTTAATCGAGTCAAAAATCTGAAAATAGATGCAAAATATCTAATAAGCAACACGACTATATTAATTTGTTTAACTTGATTAGTCACATGAACACAATAATAGATATAATAAGATTAGAACATGGTATAACCTTTTACCTTTGTTAGGCACAACTCATTTTTTTTCATATTAGTTCAACTTGTTTTGTTAAAATAAAATTATTATACATAATAATAATAGTAATTAATTAAAACACAATTGTAAAAACAATATACAACAAAATGGGAACTAATCTAAGATATGATGTTAAGTTTCTATTGACTTAAAGAGAGTTTATATTTTATGATAACAGAATAAGTGTTGAGAGTAATATGAGAAAAATATTTTTGATTTTTTGAAAGTTGAAAGTTATTCATGTGAGATATACCAAAGGACATGCTCATTAAGCCAAGACTTATAAATAACATAAACATAGGTAATGTTTTATATTTATAATTTTATAAAGTTATAATTTGTTAAATTTGTGCATGGTTTAGCATTTAAAAGCTCAAACTTTTTCACTTGAATATAATTTTGATTTCATGAAAGTATGCTTCTGTAATAATTGAAGACAATGGAAGTGAAAAATTTTAATTAAAAGAATTTTTTAAAAGCATATGGATTACATTACAAGCTTTTTATAGGTTTGTGGTCCTCTTGAGTATTGATATTTTCTTGAAAGGGAAAAAATGTTCTCTAGAGACTACGGTTTAGGGAGGACCTAATTGCTTTGTTTATGAACTTGTAAGAAACTTTTTATAAAGTGTCTTTAATTTTGGGATAAAACTTCCAATATTGGAAAAGCAAAGCGGTAAACTGGTGTTTGTCCCTGAGGCAAATCTGCTAGCCTCTTGTAAGGTAAAGTGGCTTGCTGAACTTGCCATATTGGCAAGTATAGCTAGCTAGTTAAGCAAAGTGACTGGCCGATTGCATGTTAATTTTGTTGGAAAAATATGATCTTTAAAGCATATTTATATTTATTGTAATAAATAATATTTCGATTAATAAAATAAAATGAGGTATTTTATTCATGTATCTTTATTGCATTAATATTTTGTGTAAAGTCCATTTAATCATATTATATGTATTTATGCGATCATCATGTGGATTTGCAGAAGACATAAATACAAGTTGTCTTATGATTAAATAAAATTAAGTTCGCAGTTGATAAATAAAGCTGAGCACTTTATTTAGGTATAGATCGTAATAAATTTATTGAGTGATTTGTCTTAATCATGTATGAATTTATTGATGTAGTATGTCTACATTGAACTGGATCACATATGAGATTTAATTAACCTAGTAATAACTGTTAGACTTATTAAATCTCATAGGCATTGATTTACTGTAATCTTAATCTTGAGTTAGTTATGATTTCATGATTGTAATTGTCATTTCATTTGAGTTACCAATGGGCATGACATACACATGTAGTCTAGATTACCCGGTATCTTGGTGGGAGCAATTACAAGTATTGAAATTATAGATTAACAATATAGAATTTGTACGACATATCTCTTGATGAGTTTTTCAGTACTTGATCAAAGAATTATCTGGCCAGAGTGACTCAACATAAATAAGGATGTTGAAATTGATCATTAGAGAAACCAAGTAAGTATCAAGGAACAAGATATAATTAAATTGATTGGACAATTGAGATATCAATTTAAATTAATGATGTGGTACAAAGGATTATGCAAGAAAGAAATCAATGTGGCTTGGGCGAATTATATTCAAGCATACAATTATGGAGGTCGGTTCCAATCTTATAGTGAAGTAGAGTTAGAATTAAATAATTATATTTGTTTAATTACAAATTTAATTATTGTAGCCACTATTGTATGTTCCCAAATGATCTCCGGGTTAGTCATTTAATTGACAACACCATCACTGGACCCAAAAGCAAGAAAAACTGGCATATTATATGAAAATCATAATTATAATATTTGTTAAGGCCTAGTATGTTATATTCAAGTGTAAAAGGGGGCTTGTGATATTTTACAAGGTGGTTTCCTAGTTAGTTACACATTCTTTCCACTTTTAAATAAGTGGAGAGATAGTTAAAAGAGGAATTCTATTTTAAATAGGAATCCTAATCCTAACATACAAGGGTTTTTCATAAGATATTATAAAAAGAGCATTATTTTCTTGAGAGAAAAAAAATTCCAGGGGTTTTAAGAAAAAAATACAAAGACTTTTGAGATGAGTCAATTGCAATTTGGGAGTAGTGAAACAGATGCCCACACGTCCAGTGTTGATCAATCATGAGTCATAGTCTGGAAGATCGTTTGGAAACGGATCTACAACTCTCAATTGTTCATCTTCTCAAAACATCAAGGAATGAATTTCTAGATTACTTAATTTTTATATGTTGTATGAGATCGGTCCTAAAAGGTTTAATTGAAAAATTGAAAAACCTAGTTTTATTCCATTCAAATTTTGTGTTTTATGTCTCTAATGGTTAGTTTATGTCTCTAATGGTTAGTTTTTGGAAAATTATATATAAACAAAGTACAAAACTTCAATCGTTTTCTGAGGTTAGTTTGTGCTAAAACTTGGTATTCCCAAAATTCTTAAATTTTCACTTACTTAGACATAAATTCTACATTCTTAAGCTATCACTTACTTTTGTGCTTTTGTTTTGTTGCTTGTAAAATTCTGTTGTTTCTTTAATTAAGTGATTGTAATGGTGGAACACTTGGTTGGCCAAAGTGTGGGATATGCAACTTGGATTTGTAAAGATATATTGACAATTTGAAATCAATTGTAACTTTTAAAGTCTCAAGATATAAGGCTAGCTTGGTTTAGAGGAATGTACTAATGATCAATTTACTTGGAGCTGTAGATATATATTGGTTTATTGCTGAACCATGCAAAAATTTGATGTGTTTGCTTTCTCAACCCTCTTCTTTTAATTTTTACTATTTATGTTTTCTGAAATAAGGGCATATATAATTTGTATTTGTACCAATAATAAGGGACAGAATTTATGGCCAAAATGCTAATAATCAACCTTGGGGACTTCGATACTTCTATGTTTTTCTTAAGAAGTGTCATCATGTCGTTGGGCTCAAGATTCAATGTAGTGCTCAGCGAAATGTTCTATGACATTACTTGGAATCTTCCTTTCAACCTAAACGTATAATATAATGGCCAATAATGCTTTCACTTAAGAATAATTATTGGTTAAAAAAAACAATCTCAAATGAATAGATGTTTGATTTTTATTGCAACCGCCTTTCCGTTATTGTTGTCTTCATGTAATAAGAATGTGGCCTGGCTAAATGTCTAATATTCTAAGCCTATGTTTTGCCAAATTTGTTCATTGTAAAATAGCTGGAAAACAAATCAATCATGTTCATGCTTTGCCCGATTAACATTTTCTTACTTTGACTCGATACCATATAATGATTTCTTATTCTTGATCTGCTGCCGATGCCTTTGTCTTTAAATATTAATTTTGTTTCACAACATAATCAACTGCTTCCATTTCTCTCCTCTTTAACGTTTAAAATGGTTAATGCGATTGTTTCTGTTGCCATCTGATTTAGACGGCTGTTGAAGAGGCAAAAGAAGAAGTGAAGCTAGTAACGGTGTTAGAAAAGAAGTGATGAGGCTGCAAGAAAATTTTGAAGCCATCCAGGATGTTGTGGTTGACGCGGAGCGAAGGCAAGTGGAGGAGGCACCGGTGAGACTTTGGTTAGAGAAGCTCAAATCCACACCCTACGAAATGGAGGATGTGTTGGATGAATGCAATACGACAAGGCTCAAACTGCAAATCATCGTTGTTAATGGTAATGCTCTTATTACTAAACAAAGGTGTGTTTTGTTAGATTTATTTCTCACATATTGTGGACTAGCATAAATCATTTTAATACGTGACTCAATACGTGACTAATGTCAAATATTAAGGAGCAATCTTAACAGACTCATGTATTAAGTGATCAACTATTGTGTTAATGAGTCTGATTTTGTTCTTCCTTATATGGTAGTATATTATGGACAAGTATAACCTTGAATTATATTCTTATAGCTCATAATGGGATGGGCAATTTTGTACTAACACATGAGGGGTCCTCGCACTCGACCACGATGATATAAGTGACTTCGACTCATTAGGAGTTAACTGCTGAAAAAAAACTGGGAATGAGTGCGAGTAGCACCTCTCTCGCTGCTTTCTCTCCGATTTCACTGCTCATATACACAGTATATTCAAGCAATTTTGATCTAAGGTGAAGGCAGCAGCTTTACAGCACTTGGATCAATTTCTTGGCAATCCATACAAGCTCCATAACGTATTTGAAGCTTGGATTCATGGCTAATCAAGGTAAATCTAAATTTTTTTCCTAAAATATGTGTTTAATTGGAAATGCAAGATTAAGGGCATTCAGTTCATATTTATTGCAAAAATTGGTATCACAGCCCGTTATGCATTTCCTATTGAGCCATGGCCATTTTGGGGGATGAATCAAGCTTTGACTCACCCATGGAATTTTTCTTTATTTTTTGGATTTTATGATTCCGAGCATATTTGAACAAAAGGTCATTGAATAATTCATGGGTGATGTTTAAGGAGTCAAAATATAATTTTTTCATGTTTTTTGGTGGCCAAAATCGGGTTGTTCATCGCGAGGAAGAAGATGAAGTGTAGTGAAATTATCATTTGGGTCCTTATAGTTTATAAAATTATGTTATGGCCCAAATATTTGTCAAAAGTTTCGATTTGGTCCTTGACCGAAAGTCAACATTAGATAATATCAGTTATATCCCTGAGAGTTTTAATAATTATTTTTTAGCCCAAATAATTATCATTGGGATCCTTTATCTATTATAAAATTATGTTATGGCCCAACTGTTCTCTAAATGTTATTTGTAGCCTATATAGTTTGGGTAATTTTATTAGAGATTAGAAAGTAATTTAATTTTATTTACAGTAAGGACCAAATGTTTTGTTATTATAAATAGTGGCTATAATTCTGAAAATTCTTCATTTAAGTCCAAAATTTTCATTAATTTTGGCAATTTTTCAGAATTTCAATTATAAAATAATCCATCATTGTTGTATATTATGGGCATGACATTCATACATTTTATTGAGGTATATTAAATATTTTGGTAAAAGCTTTAATTATGGTTTATAAAGCTTATTTGGTCTCAATTTTAGTTATTGTATGAAATATTATGCATGGCAAAACTGTAATTTAGAGTGATTGAGTATCTACCGTCAGTAGAACCAATCATGATAAATTATTCGGTGTTTTGCAATTAATTGTCCATTTATAATTATTGATTATGGATTGTGTGATGGATTATTGTTGCTATAACCAAGATCCATACGAGTGATGATATTGCCCTGTCGGTAAATCATTACTTGGTAGGATGCTTGGGTAGGTAAAGAGATTTGTTGGGTATTTTCTACTGAGTGACTTACTTACCCTGTCGGTAATAGGTCAATGTTGGTGTTATATTCAACTTGTCTGCTTTATTTGTGGGTTAGAGCACTCATTTCTTGTTGGAGAATTGTAAAATGAGAAATTATTGTTTGTGGCATGATTTTGTTTTCACATGCCTATTAATACTTATTGTTGATTTCTCAGCTCTAGATATTCTTTCCTTTCTCCAAGTTGCCTCCATTAAGACTTTGACTGGGACAAATTATGAGGATTGGCGTGAATCCGTCATGTTCTATTTATCGACATTGAATAGAGACTTGGCTTTGAGAGTTGATGAACCATCCAAGCCCACAGATAAGAGTACTGCTACTGAAAGGGCATAGTGGATGGCTTGGGATGAATCCAATAGACACTTTCTGGACACAATGAAATACACCATTGAAAGAACGATCAGAGATAGCATCCTTGCATGTGACAAGGCTAAAGATTATTTGGCAGCAGTGGGAAGAACTTTTAAGAAGGTAGACAAGGTCGAAAAGGGTAACTTTCTCGAGATTGCTTGCTAATACCCAATGATAATGGGGTTTCGGGGTGAGAGAGCACATTCTAAAATGACAAGTTACTATAAGAAGATTCATGTAGCTTTTGTGGGCTTTGAATCCAATCTTGTTGATGTTCCTCTAATACTTGGTGGTTGGATACTGGTGCAACCATTAATATAACAAATTCCTTACAGGAATTCAAAAGTAGGAGGGAGCCCAATGAAGGAGAGCTGATTGTACATATGGGCAATGGAGTAAAGGCCAAAGTTGAAAGCATAGGAGTTGTCAGACTACACCTAGCGACAGGCCAATTTTTAGATCTATCAGATACAGCTTATATTCCTTCTATTAGAAGAAACTTGGTATCTGTATCTATTTTAGATAGATGTGGCTATACTTTTCACTTTGGTGAAAGAAAAGTTTACTTATTCCATAATTCAGAGCTAGTTGGTTCTAGGACTCTATCTGATGGCTTATATATGATTGATTTATTTCCTTATGCTGCTGAATCATCATCCAATGCTCATGTTATGAATGTTGTTAGCTCTAATAGTTAAAGGGTTGATGAAAATTCCTCTATGTTGTGGCATAAACGGTTAGGTCACATTTCTAAACAGAGGATGGAAAGACTCATTAAAGATGGCATTCTCCATAATCTAGACTTTTCTGATTTTGACACTTGTGTTGATTGTGTCAAAGGCAAATTTACTGCCAAAACTAGAAAAGAGAGAATTCAGAGAAGTCAGCAGGTTCTAGAGTTGATACATACAGACATATGTGGGTCGTTCACTCCTGCTGCTATAGGTGGTTATAAGTACTTCATCACATTCATTGATGACTTTTCTCGTTATGGTCATGTTGAGCTTCTTACTGAGAAGGCTGAATCCTTATCTGTTTTTCAAGTCTTTAAGGCTAATGTTGAGCTCCAAAAGGGTAAAAGGATTAAATCAGTGAGATCAGATAGAGGTGGTGAGTACTATGGGCGATATGATGAAACTGGGCGTAATCCTGGACCTTTTGCTAGATTTCTTCAGGAATATGGAATAGAAGCTCAGGACACAATGCCCGGACTCCGGACAGAATAGAATTGCAAAAGAAGAAATCGTACTCTTCTCGACATGGTGCGATGCATGTTGATTAACTCCACCTTACCGATTTTCCGTAGGGTGAAGCTTTGAAAACTGCCGCTTATATTTTGAATCAAGTACCCAGTAAATCAGTGCCCAAAACTCCTTATCAATTATGGTCAGGAAAGAAGCCTAGTCTTTGTCACTTTCATGTCTGGGGATGCAGAGCAGAAGTGAGGCCTTATAATCCATAATCAAGGAAACTTGATCCGAAGACTATTAGTGGTCATTTTATTGGCTATTGTATAGGCTCAAGGGGTTCTAGGTTTTATTGTTCTTCCCATACTACTAGAATCATTGAGTCTGATCGTGCCATTTATTTTGAGAATGACCAGAATAGTGGGAGTACTGAGCCTCACAATCTGACATTAAGAGAAGAACTTGTAGTTTTACCTGTCCCATCTTATCCAGCTTCTGCAATGGGATTACCACGTATTGATGTTCATTCTCTTGATCCTGAACCTCATCATGTTTTAGAGCCTATGGCTGTGGAGGATGATGTCACCGATGTGCGATTGAGAAGATCCAGGAGGGTCGGAGATCTGCAATTTCGATGATTATGTGGTTTACTTGCAGGAACATGATATTGATGGTGATTTATCATCCGACCTCGTTACCTTCGCGAAGCCATCGGTTGTACAGAATCTTCATCTTGGACACATACCATGCAGGATGAGATGGCATCCATGTATCACAATGGGGTTTGGGACTTAGTTGAATTACTAGATGGATGCAGGCCAATTGGTTGCAAATGGATTTTTAAAACCAAAAGAGATGCCAGAGGTCAGGTGGAAAGATACAAGGCCAGACTTGTGGCCAAGGGTTTCAGTCAGAGAGAAGGTATTGATTATACAGAAACCTACTCTCCTGTTTCTACCAAAGACTCATTCCGTATTATCATGGCATTTGTAGCTCATTTTAATTTAGAATTACATCAGATGGATGTGAAGACAGCTTTTCTTAATGGAAGCTTGTCTGAAGATGTGTATATGGTGCAACCTGATGGCTTTGTTGAGCTTGGCAAAGAAAACATGGTGTGTAAGCTTAAAAGGTCTATTTATGGACTTAAACAAGCGTCCAGACAGTAGTATTTGAAATTTCATGCTATTGTCACCTCTTTTGGATTTCAGGAGAACATTGTTGATCAGTGTATATACTTGAAGATCAGTGGGAGCAGATACATCATTTTGGTGCTTTATGTAGATGATATATTGCTCGCTGCTAGTGACACTGATTTATTACTTGAGACAAAACAGATGTTGTCATACAAGTTTGATATGAAGGATCTCAGTGAAGCCCATTATGTATTAGGGATAGAGATTCTCCGTGACAGATCTAGAGGAGTTCTAGGATTGTCTCAAAGGACCTATATTGATCGTGTTCTGAAAATGTTTAAGCTACAGTCTTGTGCTCCTGGAAAAGCACCAATAACAAAGGGTGACAAACTTTCCAAGTCTTAATGTCCAGATAATGATGTAGATAAAGCTAGAATGCAAACAGTCTCATATACATTAGTTGTGGGTAGCTTGATGTATGCTCAAGTTTGTACACGCCCTGACATTGCTTTTGCAGTGGGTGTACTTGGAAGATACTTGAGCAATCCTGGTTTTAAACATTGGAAGGCTACAAAGAAAGTGCTCAGATATTTACAAGCTACTAAAGACTTTGCATTGACATATCGACTAATCGCCTACTTAAATATAGTTGGATATTCCGATCGTCGATTTCGCAGTCGTCCGGAAGACAAGAAATCTACATCTCGGTTATATCTTTATGATGGCGGGAGGAGTCAGTATCATGGAAGAGTGTCAAGCGGATACTTATAGCTTCTTCAACAATGGAGGCAGAATATGTAGCATGTTTTGAGGCTACACGTCAAGCTTTATGGATGCAGAATTTTATCACAGGACTAGATTTTTTGTTGGCTGTGCCGAGGCCATTAAAGATATATTGTAATAATTCTGCAGCTGTTTCTTTTTCTCATAATACAGGGAGTTCCTCACGCTCCAAGTATATTGATGTTAAATACTTATTTGTGAGAGAGAAAGTTACTCTATCTTATGTATCAGTAGAGTATATACCTACAGAACTCATGTTAGCTGATCCACTTACTAAAGCTTTAACTCCAAAAGTGTTTAGGGATCATGTGACTCATATGAGATTGTTAGAATCCTCTTTTATATGTTGAGTTAGTGAGAGTTCTGGTTCGTATTATATGTTTCAACTTAAATGAGATTTTGTATTACTCATATTTTGTTATTATGCATGCATATTGTTATATAACACTGATATGCCATATATTGTGTACACATTTGGTTGAATATGACATTATGTATATCGTGAGGATATTATGGTCCGAGATATTTGGTTTAGTCTTATTATGGACATTTTGAATTGAAGCATTTTGGCTTGGCTTCAGTGTGCTTTTCTGAGACATTTGGTTTCAGTCTCATTATGATTATAACAGCACTGCTTTCTTGAGACATTTGGTTTCAGTCTCATTATGATACAATGGAAGCTCGCTTCTTGAGACATTTTGATCTAGTCTCATTATGGTTATATAGAAGCGATGGTCTAGGAGACATTTTGGTTTTGTCTCATTTTGCTAGACATGTGGACCTTATGGAAATAGGCATGTTGATCACATTTCCATGCTATTTTCATTATTATACTTGTATACTACTACTTAGTCACGTGTTTATGGGTATCTTGTTGTGTGGAGCATCCGCCGGTTGCATACATGATTTGATACTTGTGACACATTTTGGACTTATTGATGTTTGGGTGATTGCTCACATTTGACTTTTTGCTATAGTTGCATATTGATTAATTCGGTTGTTTTTAAAAATATTTTATTTTAAAACTATCATTAGAATGACTTATGCCATCCAAGTGGGAGATTGTTAGATTTATTTCTCACATATTGTGAATTAGCATAAATCATTTTAATACGTGACTCAATACGTGACTAATGTCAAATATTAAGGAGCAATCTTAACAGACTCATGTATTAAGTGATCAACTATTGTGTTAATGAGTCTGATTTTGTCATACCCTATATGGTAGTATATTATGGACAAGTATAACCTTGAATTGTATTCTTATAGCTCATAATGGGATGGGCAATTTTGTACTAACACATGAGGGGTCCCTGCACTCGACCACGATGATATAAGTGACTTCAGCCCATTGGGAGTTAACTGTTGAAAGAAAAATCGGGAATGAGTGCAGTGCACCTTTCTCGCTCGTTTCTCTCCCGATTTTACTGTTCATATACACAGTATATTCAAACAATTTTGATCTGAGGTGAAGGCAGCAGCTTTACAGCACTTGGATCAATTTCTTGGCAATCCATACAAGCTCCATAACGTGTTTGAAGCTTGGATTCATGGCTAATCAAGGTAAATCTAAAATTTTTTCCTAAAATATGTGTTTCATTGGAAATGCAAGATTAAGGGCATTCAGTTCATATTTATTGCAACATGTTTCCCTCTTTTCCTACACCCTCTTGCTTTGGTTTCAAACAAGTGCTTCTGTGTCACAACATTGCTCAAGATCAAAAGATAAAGGAAATCAAATAAAATTTAGATGGTATTTCGGGACAGCAAAATATGGTGGCTGGTGCTTTTGTAGGTTGCAAGATGCATGACATATACAGTGCATGATTTTGCACAGTATCTTGCTAAAAATGAATGTTTTAGTGGTCAAGACGAACCGTTGTCATTGATAAACACTTCTAAGGAAAAACACCGTCATTTGATATTGAAGCTTAACAACGAGCCCTTACTTCCGGATTCCATATTGAATGCAAAGAAACTGCGAAGCTTATTAGTTCGTAGAGCATCTGAAGTCTTTTCACTGGTCCAACAAGGCTTATTTGATCACTTGACATGCTTAAAAACATTAAAATTTGTTGGAGATAATCGTTGGGGTGCGACAATGATCCATGAAATTCCAAATTTATTTATTTGAGATTCCTTAAATTGGTTAGGCTGAATATGGAAGAATTGCCTGAAATATGCTGTGAGTTAGTCAATTAGAAAACATTAGAGATGGAAGGATGCAAGGGTTTGAAAAGATTACCTCAAGTATTTGGGAGGTTAGTGAATCTGAGAAACTTGAGTAAGTTTGTTGTAAGTAATAGAGGATGCAAATTGGAGGGTCTAAGACACTTGTATCACCTCAGAGGGTCTCTTAAAATTCGAGTTTTGGGGAATCTAAAAGATGTTGATAAGGCTGAAATCGCAGAGCCTGAGAAAATGAAGAGCCTCGTTGATCTGGAATTAAGATTTGATAAGGAAGTGTCAGAGGGGGAAAATGGAATAAACCACGAAGCAATTATTGAAGCCTTGACGACAATTAAAGCTACAGAGGCAACAAGTTTTTTCTTGCTACTTTTCCGGAGTTATGGTTTGCTCCTTGTTTTGGGGCATTTGACTTTGCAGCAAGTTATTGTAAGATCAATTTATTCATTGATCTTAGAGTTCAATTTTGCTCTTGAATTCCAGTGTTCCACCCTGAGGCTATAATGCTCAGTTACCTCACCAAAGCTCTTCTTGTACGTAAGTATAGATGACACTTCAGGAAAAATCATTGCTGATGTTCTCAATAGAATGGAGTTAAATTAAAGTTTACATACTTTTGCTCTTAGGAATATTGATGAAATCACATTAATCATGATGTAGGAGTTGAGTACAAATCACATGATGATGAACAAGTGGTAAGTGAACTTCTTTCCTATGGAAATTAAGTGAACCAAATCACATTAGACTTGGTTCTTCTTGCTAAACTCAGAACCAGGATCCAGCTCAAAGCTGAAGGAGAGGTTTGTTAATTAATTCATTGCATATTATTAAGGAAGCACATATCACATACAAGAGAGCTGCACACACAGCACGTGATAGCCAAGTCCAGTCGGCAAAATTAGTTAGGTGTATTTGCCAGCTGTGTAAAGGTTGTTAGCCAGCTAAGCAGAAGTTGTTACGCATGCTCTGAATCCCTTGTTTTTCTTCTTCTTCTTCTTTTAACTGTAACAAGCTTCGTATAAATAGAGACTTTGTAAGCATTCTCAATTCAAAAAATAAAATCTCGGATGTAGAATATTCTTCTTCATTTTCTCAGTAGCCAAACAGATTGATCAATACATTTTAAGCTTTAAAACATGGTATCAGAGCCAAACAGAGCTAGCTCAAATAATCTACAAACAGCTTCTCAAAATTTAACAAACTTGTCTAAAATCTGGCCATACTGCTGATGTTTGCTGGCATGGATTTGTTGAAGACTATGTGCCTGTATCAAGAGGTTTTGGCAAAGGCAAAGCACCACGAACAACCTACCTTGCTAACTTTGATGGCTTTACTTCTCGTCAAGGCTTTGATGATTATGACAGCCTCAGTTACATGTCACCAGTTTATAATCTTGCCTCTGGTACTAGTTATTACATACCATTGATGCATATACTCCTGTAGTAGCCTTTATGGCTAATTTTGAAGGAACTGCTAATAATTGATAATGAAAATAAATATTTTATATTATTAATTTTATTTTAATTATTTTATACTATTAATTTTATTTTTATTTTGTTATCTCAATATAATTGATAATAATACTAATATCTTTAAAGTTAATTATTTTATTTCTTAATAAATAAGGATAAATTTGAATTTTTATAATATATATGAGGATATATATGGAATTGTATTAAATTTAAAAGTAATTATCAAAATCAAATTTTGAAAAGCTACTCCTATACTACTTTTCAAAATTTATTGTAGGATGAAGTAATTTTTAAAAAAATTCACCAAACATTAAAATTAACTTTTAACTTATCAAAATTACTTTTGAACATCTCAAAAGCAATCTCAAACGAGCCTTTAATCACTTGCATCTCATTTATGTCAATCAAAGTTGAGCAAACCCATTTCTATGTTTTCTTTTACAACTGAACATTCTATTTTTCAAAAGTATGATGACTTTGCTATTACTACTACTACTACGACTATTAAACACAATAATGGCAACACAATTTATTCTGATTTTGATTCCTATAGTTAAAGTAAATAAATTATATTAATTCTCATTACTCATTCCGATTCTAGCTTATTTCAATTCTAGCTCATTCGAATTTCATTCTATTTTTATTCTAGTTCATTCCGATTACTGATTAGTAAGCATATTATTAATTGAAGAGAGAGAAATTTCCTTCATTTTGTTAAAGTACATATCTGACCTTTGCAAAAGTAGAAGGCCATACAAAAATTGGATTCCATTTCAAAGAAAAAGATAATCGTTCCTCCCTAGAACTATGTAGTATTATGCATGATTGACTCTCAACTTAATGCATAACAATAACTAATTCCACTCTTCCCATGATCTATGTAACTGTAAATGTAATAGTATAACATCTATAACATAATTCTTGATAAATTAATAACCTCTAGTATGTAGAATTTTTTACAGCCCTAATTTGGACCAATAGGTTAAATTAATAATTACAATAAATAAATAAAATAATACTTTTTTTTTATAATCCTTATTTAACTCTCTAGTTCCATTCATATCCTAAGTTAATAATTTGTTAAAATTAACAATAAATAATTGACTGTGATTTTTTATTGAACAAAATATGATTCAGTTGTTACATTTTTTTTTTGAAATGTAAATGTAGTAAGATCTCATTAATATTTCTTATTACATCTAGAATTTATGTGATTGAATTCTCGAATTGCAATTAAAAATTATAAGGTGTTGTAGATTATTTGAGTGCTTCCTTGCATATAACTGACTCCAGAGCTATTATATCATCCTCAACTTCAATATTTTAAGTGATGTTATTAACAATTTCTTCTAAACTTGTATCATTTTCATTAGGCTAATCCAAGATGTAATTAAGTAGGTAAATACAACATATTTATTTATTTATTAGTTTATTTAATGTTTATCTACTGGATTAATTCAATGTTTAATTAAATTTATGCTCACTAAATTGTAAATGCAATCTATGAATTAATAAAGGGAGATTGTCAGTTTCCCATACTGAAATTAATATATACCACATATCCTATACTATTTTTATAATACCCAATAACCCTTTAGCACTACAATTTTATATTATTACCTTTTTTCAAATTCATTTTTATTTATATTGATTATAAATCAAATAAAGCATATAAACTGAAATTAAAATAAAAGATTTAAATACTAAAAAAAAGAAATATAGGTTTCAGTGTGAATAAAAAATTAATAATAAGATATTTTCTTGTACCTTTTGTTTCATATTCATAAGAAAAAATAATCCATTTTTTCATCTTTTCCCTTAAATTTTTTATGCCAAGGGGTTTTGGATATTATGAAAATAACAGGGAGTAAATGATATATATTAATTTTAGAAGGAGAATTGGCAATCTTCCATTAATAAATTATTAATTTATCAATTAATTCATACCTCTTTTAATTAATAGATTTTATATGCTCTCAACGTTTTTAATTTATAGAAGTTATATTGTAAAGAAATTTCTTCCCAAAATTCTAAACAAATAAATTGTCCAACAGAAAAGCAAAGTGCTGTGCGAATCCAAAAAAACTTAATGAAGCTAGCACATGCGAATTGATTTAGTACAACGTTCGGTATCTCCTAAATTAAAATTCTTAACATTGTTTTGAAGCCTTGCCCCCAATTCTGATTAAATTAATCACTTCATAGATTTTTTTTTCCTTTTAATTTTCACTTTGAGTGTTACGTGAAATGTTCGTTAATTAGCTTGTACGATAAGAACAGGAAGGATGGTCCTTGGTAGCATTTTCACAACACAACACATTATTCCCTTTTGTCAATCTTTAAACTCACAATTCACGATGGTTAATGCAAGTGCTATGCGAAACCAAATAAATTCAATAAACCTAGCAGAAGCGAATTGATTTACGACGACGTACGTTTGGTATCAACCGAATTAAAATTCTTAACTTTGTTTTAAAGCCTGCGGAGCAGCGCATATATACCAAATCAAATTATATCAATTAGGTATTAAGACTTTTTCTTCTTTTTTAAATTTTCACTTTGCTTGTTACGTGAAATTTCGTTACTAGTAGTATAAGAACTGGAACTAGCATTTTCACAACATAAACACAAACTAGTAATCCCACAGTTTCCGTCTAATTAAACTCACAAATCACAATGGTTGACGCAATTGTGTCCCCTCTCTTGGGGCAGCTGATTTCAATCTCTTATGAAGAGGCAAAAGAACAGGTTAGGCTTGTCACCGGGGTCCGAAAACAAGTCAAAAAGCTCACTAGCAATCTTCGAGCAATTCAAGCTGTGCTGAATGATGCCGAGCAAAAGCAACTGAAGGAGGAAAGCGTCAGACTCTGGCTGGATCAGCTCAAAGAGGCATCCTACGACATGGAGGATGTGTTGGATGAGTGGATTACTGCCAGGCTCAAATTGCGAATCGAAGGCGTTGATGAGAATGCCCTGGCTCATAAGAAGACGGTATGCTCCTTCTTTCCCTCCCTTGCATTGGTTTCAAACGAGTTGTTTTGCATCGAGATATCGCTCAGAAGATAAATGAGATAAATGAAAATTTGGATGATATTGCAAAACAGAAAGATATGTTTAACTTTAATGTCATTAGAGGTAGTACTGAGAAATCTGAGCGGATACATAGTACTGCCTTAATTAATGTTTCTAATGTACGTGGTCGGGATGAGGAAAAGAATACTTTAAAGAGCATGTTGTTAGGCGAGAGCAATGAAGAGCAAACTACCGTCCAAATCATCTCTCTAGTAGGGATGGGTGGGATTGGCAAGACCACTCTTGCTCAGTTTGCATACAATGATAAAGATGTGATAAAAAATTTTGACAAAAGAATATGGGTATGTGTTTCGGATCCTTTTGATGAGTTTAGGATTGCGAAAGCGATCGTTGAAGGTTTACAAGGTTCTCTCCCAAATTTAGGTGAATTGAATTCACTTTTGGAATACATATATGCATCTATCTCGGGAAAAAAATATTTTCTCGTCTTAGATGATGTATGGACAGAGGATTATAGCAAATGGGAACCATTCCATAATTGTCTAATGAATGGACTTTGTGGAAGTAGGATTTTGGTTACCACCCGTAAGGAGACAGTTGCTCGAATGATGGAGTCAACTGATGTTATCTCCATCAAACAACTGTCTGAACAAGAATGTTGGTCATTGTTTAAAAGATTTGCTTTTTTCGATAGATCTCCTACCGAGTGCGAACAATTAGAAGAAATTGGTAGGAAAATTGTTGGCAAGTGTAAAGGCTTGCCACTTGCGGCCAAAACTATAGGGAGTTTGCTGCGGTTCAAAAGAACTAGAGAAGAGTGGCAAATAATATTAGATAGTGAGATGTGGCAGCTAGAAGAGTTTGGAAATGGCCTTTTAGCCCCTCTGCTACTAAGCTATAATGATTTGCCATCTGTAATAAAAAGATGTTTCCTGTATTGTGCGATCTTTCCAAAAGACTACGATATAGAGAAAGATGAATTGATTAAATTATGGATGGCCCAAGGTTATATTGGGCAAGAAGGAAAGAAGGAGATGGAGATGGAGATAATTGGTGAAATGTATTTTGATTACCTAGCCTCACGGTCTTTCTTCCAGGGGTTTGGGTTTGGTACTTTTAAAAGATATAAAATGCATGACATAGTGCATGATTTTGCACAATATCTCACTAGAAACGAATGCGCTACAATAGAAGTAGATGGTGGTGAAAAGGCCTTGTCGTTGACAAATACTTGTCAGGAGAAACTTCGTCATTCGATGTTGGTGCTTGACTCCCAGGCTCCGTCTCCTGTTTCCATTTTGAATGCCAAAAAGTTACGTAGCCTAATTTTATTTTATAAATTCTCAAATCACGAGGCTGCTTCAACAGCCCTACAAGGCTTATTTGATCAACTAACATGTTTAAGGGCATTGGCATTGAAAGTAGATGATTTTGCTTGGATTTTCAGTCCAACGATTAAAATTCCTAATGGCCTAGAAAATTTGATACATTTAAGATATCTTAAGTTGTCTGTGGTAGAAGAATTACCTGAGACATGTTGTGAGTTGTTAAATCTGCAAACCTTAGATTGTCCCAGTGTGAGAACAATACCTCAAGGAATAGGAAAATTAATCAATCTGAGGCATTTAATTTTTGATGCGGGTTGGTCAGCTTACGTGCCAAATGGATTAGAGAGATTAACTAGTCTTAGGACATTGAGTGGGTTTGCTGTTGCGAGGGGTGGTGGCGAATACAGTAGTAACTTGCTTAGAGAAACCTGATTTGGTCACTGTAACTTGCTTAGAGAAATTTCGTCATGGTGCATCCCCAATTTTTCTGAATCCAGTTTCACAATAGGCATGACTTGGTTTTCAGGTTCTTAAATTTATTGATCTTTCTCTCTTAAATAGCTTTGTAGGTTCAGTTGAAGATTTGTAGATTGGTATGAGATTGTGCTCTGTTTGGTTAACTTGGGTTTTTGTCTGCTAGGCTGGTTGATTTGGCTGTGAGAAGGAACAATTTGGTTGGTGGTTATGGAATCTGTTTTGGTCGATTCTCATTTTGGGGCTGGAATCAACTATCAATGTATTCATGTAGTTTAGCTTTAGGCCTTTAACTGTACGAAAAAAGTGATTTTTTGAGTGTGAAATCTGAAGTAGTTATTTCTTATTTATTGATGATACTGACTGGTTGAATTGGATGGTTAGGATGATTTGCGTGATGCACAGCCAACATCGATTGTGAGCTGTGTTTCCTTGGGAAACATTGGCGAGAATCTCCCAGCCCTTAAAACCATCAGCTCCAAGGCGATCTACAAAGGCAATGTCAATGATGATGTGGTCTCCATCACTTGTTGTGATGGGTATTTGTGTTCGTACAATTCAGCAATTTTCATTGCATGCAAGAAGACCATTGTCCTGCACAACACTCTGTTTTGGCTGCTCCCATCATCTTAGATTTTGTTCTTCTTGCTCAAGGAGAGAGGTTTGTCTATTTGATCGCTTAATGGATATAGTTAGCACGCAGAATTTTTCTGGGCTTTTTCCTTCAGCTGCAGTGTAAACGGTCGAAGCTTCAGAACATTCTCGAGGGCTTGGGCCCCGAGAATAACAAGTGAACTACTTGTTAAGGCGAAAAGTGGTGTAGGAACCGATAAGTAACTCTACACAACGAAACCAAGCACACACGGCCATCGAATCAAAAGTGGCAATTTGTGAGGCTCTTGCCAAAATGATCCATCTCAGCAGATTCGAAATACTTCAAGGAATTTCGAATCGCTCCAACCATGCAGATATTGTATCTATAGCCAAAGATTACTCTTATAGACGTAATCCCGAACATATGTTTACTCCGTGTATACTACAAGGGTTGTCTAAACTTTTGATATCAAGAGGCAAAATTAAGATCGCCTTCCGGCTTATTTCTTTCTTTTTCACAAGTATGTTCATATTAGTTACGGATCTTACGTTAGCTATAGGTTTTCTTAGCCTTTTTTTATCTTCTTTACAGCAGAATGAGCTAACATTTACCTACGCCCACGTGTATTTTCTTCTATTCTTTCTTTAGTGTATTAGTTTTTTGTTGAAGATGAATCTCAATCTGAGTTTTTTGGTTAAAAACGACATGTCGGTTACAACTGCAGCAAGTCATGTGTGATTCACGTGACTCACTTATTCAAAACGGCAAAGAAATGCCGCGTTTTAACTAAACAGAACAAACAAACTTGGACACGTGTTCTGCTGCCATTGGAGAGGACGTTATCACTGTTGAGTTGGGCGGGAAATTTCTGGGTTTGTTTCAAAGAAATCCAGAAATGCAGCTGGCCAGTGACGCTCCTTTGGGGGCTGATTTCTTCGTGTATAAAAGGCCATGTAATCTGAGATTGAGGGGGATCGATTTAGTGACATTCCCTTGTGAGCTCATGTCTGCATTTTACATTGGTTTAGTGAAAGCTTGCTCTCCTTTTCACGAGTGGATGTAGGTTACCCAGTAACCGAACCACTATAAGCTTGCTCTGTTTTTCTCTTCTTGATCTTGCTTGGTTTTATGCTTCATTCTTGATACTTTGATTCCATTAAATTGCCATTAATTTGTTTCACACATCTAGTTCTAATTACACTTAAGCCGAATCATTGTTCTTGAGTAATTGGTGGCAATCTTGGGTGACAAAGATCAGCTCTATTGCTGGTCTCTGGTTTCAACAAATTGGTATCAGAGCTTACCACTAAACTTAGGATCAAAGGATGGCTGCACTAAAGCTGGATGTGGAGAAATTCACCGGTGAAAATGATTTCCACCGTGGAGACTCGAGATGAGAGCCCTGTTGGTACATCAAGGTTTGGATGAAGCACTTCTTTGAAGCTTCATCATCCAGAAGCCAAGAAAAGTTTCGATGAGGATCTTGCGGATGTTCTAGAGCAGAGCTCACGGTGCAATAATTCGAGTCTTGGTGATGGTGTACTCGAGAGAGGTTGGAGGGAACAAACAGCAGCTGGGTTGTGGAAGAAACTTGAAGATTTATACACAAAGAAATCTATGGCCAAGAGATTGGCCACTAAGAAAAAACTCTACACCTTGCAGATGGATGAGGGGTCTTCAATATCTGATCACATTGATGCCTTCAATAAGATCATTCTTGATCTGGAAGACATAAGTGTAAAGATTGAAGATGAAGACAAAGCCATGATCCTGCTGTGCTCATTACCAAACTCCTATGAACATCTGGTGGATACACTCATGTATGGAAGGCAAACTCTTACCATGACAGATGTGAAGGAAGCTCTGAGTTCTAAAGCAGCAATCAAGAAAGATTCAAGAGATGGAGAAGGTCTGAATGTCAGAGGAAGACCAGATAAAAGAGTCAGCAATGGAGAAAAGAAGAAAAGGTCCAAGTCTAAACCAAAGAATCTTAAGTGCTTCCATTGCCACAAGGAAGGACACTTTAAGAAGGACTGCCCTGAGAGGAAGACAAGAGGCAAAGATCATAAAGGAAGAAATGGTGATGCTGCTGTTGCATCAGAATGTCAAGATTCAGATGGTTATGACTCAGCTGGTGTTCTTATAGCCACAAATGACCAAAACAAAGGTAACTGGGTTTTAGATTCTGGATGTTCCTTTCATATGTGCCCAAATAAGCATCTGTTTACAAAATATGAAACCTGTGATGGAGGGATTGTTGTAATGGGAAATGATGCTAGCTGTAAGGTGGTGGGTAGAGGCATAATTAGGTTGAAAATGTTTGATGGTATGGTTAGAGAGTTAAGGGATGTGAGACATGTGCCTGAACTGAAAAGAAACCTCATTTCTCTTGGCATGCTTGATAATATGGGATGCATAATTAAGCTGGAATCTGGAACCTTAAAAGTGCTGAAAGGGTCTATGATATTGATGAAAGGAGATATGAAAAATGGATTATATGTTCTCCAAGGAACTGCTGTTGTAGGTGATGTTGGAGTCTCAAATCAGAATCTGGACAAGACCATGTTGTGGCACTTGAGGCTTGGTCATATGAGTGAGAGAGGGCTTAAAGAACTGTCAAAACAGGGAGTCTTAGGAGGAGATAAGATAGATACCTTGAAGTTCTGTGAAGATTGCATCCTAGGAAAGTCTTCAAGAATCAAATTCAGTACTGGTGTTCATAATTCAAAAGGTACTCTAGATTACATACATGCTGATCTGTGGGGGCCTGCACAGACAGCTTCTTTGGGGGGAGCAAGGTATTTTCTATCTCTCATAGATGATTATTCAAGGTTTGTTTGGGTATATGTCTTGAAGGGTAAAGAAGATGTATTTGAACAGTTTCAAACCTGGAAAACTCTTGTGGAAAACCAGACAAACAGAAAGGTTAGAAGGCTAAGAACTGATAATGGATTAGAGTTCTGTAACAAGAGATTTGATGACTTCTGTTCTGGAAATGGAATTGTGAGACATAAAACAGTGAGATATACACCCCAACAAAATGGCTTAGCTGAAAGAATGAATAGAACCTTGATTGATAAAGTGAGATGCATGCTGATTCACTCAAAGTTGTCAAAGTCTCTATGGGCTGAGGCACTTTCAACTGCCTGCTATATAGTGAACAGAAGCCCCTCATCTGGAATTAACTTCAAGACACCAATTGAGCTTTGGTCTGGCAAACCAGCTGACTATTCTAATATGAGGGCTTTTGGTTGTCCTGCTTATGCACATATTAAGCAAGGCAAACTTCAACCTAGAGCTTTGAGGTGCATATTTCTTGGCTATCCTGATGGGGTTAAGGGCTATAAGCTCTGGTGCACTGATCTTAAGCCACCAAGGGCCATCATAAGCAGGGATGTTGTGTTTAATGAGTCTGAATTGTTGTTAAATTCAACCCGGACCAAACAAACAATTCTCGATTCCAACAATCCAGAACATAGGACTCATGTTGAGGTGGAGCTATCAAATCAGGATACAAAACAGAAACAAAGAGTTGAACCAGAAGAAATGTCAGATAAGGAAACTTCTGAGCCTGAAGAAGAAACTGATGGTGTTCAAGAAGTCAGAGACTATCAGCTGGTAAGAGATAGAGAAAGAAGAGTTATAAGACCTCCAAAGAGATATGCTTATGCGATTTGATTGCATTTGCATTGACATGACACATGAGATTGAAACTGAGGAACCAAAAACATATTCAGAAGCTGTGAACTGTGATAAGTCTAGAGAATGGAAGAAAGCTATGGATGAGGAAATGCAATCATTAATCAAGAATCGGACACAGAAGCCGATAAAAGACCGGACAACGGAGAGTAGTTGGCTGCAAGTGGATTTATAAGGTTAAAGAAGGATTACCAGGTGTTGAGCCACAAAGATATAAAGCTAGATTGGTAGCTAAAGGTTTTACTCAAAGGGAGGGCATTGATTTTACTGAAGTGTTCTCCCCAGTGGTTAAACACTCTTCCTTGAGAATCTTATTGGCACTTGTTGCAGTAAAAGACATGCATCTGGAACAGATGGATGTAAAGACTGCATTCCTTCATGAGTGAGTTAGATGAGATGATTGTGATGGCTCAACCTGAAGGCTATGAAGATCCAGGGAAGGCTGATCATGTTTGTCATCTGAAGAAGTCTTTGTATGGACTCAAACAATCTCCAAGACAATGGTACTTGAGATTTGATAAGTTCATGACAGAACATGGTTTTCAGAGGAGTAACTTTGACTGCTGTGTGTATTTCAAAGACTTAAGAAATGAGAGCAAGATTTATCTGATGCTATATGTTGATGATATGTTGATAGCATGTCGGAATATGAGTCGGATAGAGTGTTAAAGCAACGGTGAGTGAAGTTTTGAAATGAAGGATCTTGGGTCGCAAAAGGATCCTTGGTGTTGAATTGATCGAGACGAGTGAGAAAGGGACATTGTGCTTAACTCAACATAAATACATCAGAAAAGTACTTGAGAAGTTTGGAATGGGAAACTCAAAACCAGTTCAGACTCCACTACCATCACATTTCAAGCTTTCATGTCAGCATTGTCCCAAAACTGATGAGGAGAAAGCTGAAATGGACAAGATGCCATACTCCAGTGCTGTAGGATGTTTAATGTATGCTATGGTTCTTACCAGGCCAGATTTAGCATATGCAGTAAGTGTGGTAAGCAGATATATGTCAAATCCAGGAAAGGAACATTGGAGAGCTGTTGTTTGGATACTGAGATATCTAAATGGTTCAGCTGACTATGGTTTGATGTATGGAGCCAAAACAGAAAATGAAGTCAGAGTTTCTGGGTTTGTAGATGCTGATTATGCAGGGGACATGGACAAAAGAAGATCTTTGACAGGCTATCTGTTCACTCTGAATGATTGTACCATCAACTGGAAAGCCACATTACAAAGTGTTGTTGCTCTGTCAACAACTGAAGCAGAGTACACTGCTGCTGCAGAAGCCATCAAGGAGGCAATTTGGCTTAAAGGGCTGGTGACTGAGTTGGGGTTTGAACAGAAGCACATAACAGTTTTCTGTGACAGTCAAAGTGCAATTTGTTTAAGCAAGAATCAGATACATCATGAGAGAACAAAGCACATTGACATCAAGCTTCACTTCATCAGATTAGAGGTGTCAAAAGGGGTGGTTAAGCTGCTGAAAGTTCACACAGACCACAACCTTGCTGACATGCTAACAAAACCAGTGCCTGGTGCAAAGTTTGAGTTCTCCCTGAGCTCAACTGGCATCATCAGAGTTAGTTCGTAACTGAGGTGTGAAGAAACGGGGAGCAGGGAGTAGCTGATTGAGTTCAAGGTGGAGAATGTTGAAGATGAATCTCAATCGAAGTTTTTGGTTAAAACGACATGTCGGTTACAATCTGCAGCAAGTCATGTGTGATTCACGTGACTCACTTATTCAAAACGGCAAAGAAATGCCGCGTTTTAACTAAACAGAACAAACAAACTTGGACACGTGTTCTGCTGCCATTGGAGAGGACGTTATCACTGTTGAGTTGGGCGGGAAATTTCTGGGTTTGTTTCAAAGAAATCCAGAAATGCAGCTGGCCAGTGACGCTCCTTTGGGGGCTGATTTCTTCGTGTATAAAAGGCCATGTAATCTGAGATTGAGGGGATCGATTTAGTGACATTCCCTTGTGAGCTCATGATCTGCTTTTACATTGGTTTAGTGAAAGCTTGCTCTCCTTTTCACAGATGGATGTAGGTTACCCAGTAACCGAACCACTATAAGCTTGCTCTGTTTTTTCTCTTCTTGATCTTGCTGGTTTTATGCTTCATTCTTGATACTTTGATTCTGTTAAATTGCCATTAATTTGTTTCACACATCTAGTTCTAATTACACTTAAGCCGAATCATTGTTCTTGAGTAATTGGTGGCAATCTTGGGTGACAAAGATCAGCTCATGGTCTGGTCTCTCGGTTTCAACATTTTTCATAAACTAACAAGTAACAAAATCTGGATCAAGTTCTATCAAACAGTTTGGAAGGACCTTCAAGCAATTTCTATATAAATAGTTTCGGATATTTCCAATTGGGTAGGATGCGTAAAGTTCAATTTGGTTAAACTTTTTCGCAGGTATGAGCAGAAGTTTTTAGTTTGCGCCGCGAAATCTTTCTTAGAGGAGTGGAAATTGGTCTTTAGGGCAATGCTCCGCACATGCCTTGACAAATTCTTCATCGGGCAAATCACCGCAGCGTGGCCATCGCTCTCAGGTATTTTCTTCTCCTCCTCCTTTTGCTACAGGTACTTTTTAATTTATTTGTTATTTGAACTCTTTGAAATTTAAATAAAGAAAAACGCTATGGCATGATACCATTTGGAAGCCGCTGCTGTTTTTATTCATGGATTTGATCAAGGAAAGATTTTTCAGAAATATCAATTTTGCAGCAGAGACCTTTGGAATTTACGGATTATTTGGTTTCAATAAAGTTCAATGCAGAGAAAATATTGCAATGCTCATGATAATATTTGATTTCAATCAAGCTCAATTTTGTAAATATGAAATCTGATATTGCACTAATGTTGTTGGTGTTTCCAGTCGAATCAAATGGAGCTATATGTTCTGCACAAGCTTACACTGCTGTCTTTGAAGTTCCTGTAAGTTAAAATTTCATGGTTTTACTTTTGATTGGTGAAGCCAGTATGAAAAACTAACATTTATAACACTATTCATCTTTCACAGGCAAGAGTGGAACCAGATATCACTGCCTAAAACAATTGCAAATTTGACCAATGCCAAGCACTTTTGAGTAGTTCAAATGCTCTTTCTTGGTTTGAAGAAACTATTTTAGCTGGATATTCAGGGTTGTTTGTTTCAACTGCAGTCATATGAATCACAATTCAACCAGTCGTCCAATTCAACTACAGATTTCATCGTTACCTGCACTTGAAGACTCATGAGTTTAACAAAAATTTATTGCAATTTTTATCATGCACCCAACAGCTAACATTTACTCTTAATTGCTGACTTCAGTTCTGATCTTTTGTCCTTGCCGAAGCAATAAATGTAATTTCAACTTCTTAAGGAAAAGTGAAGCAATAACTATAAAAGTTCTCAACTTCTTAAGGAAAAGTAAAGCAATAACTAAAAAAGTTCTCAAACCCACAAATGATTCCTTAATAAGAAAATCATATCAATCTTTAAAGTCTTTATCGAACAAGTTTATTTACATATTGTATAGAACCGGAACATTATTCTACAAATATCATACGGACATGCTCATAAAACCATAGAGACACATTTGAATACTCATATCTAGATTCAGTGACCCTAGAGAATATTAGGAGATAAAAGTAGAAAAATCAAACAGAGAAACCATTAGCTTCAACTGATCAATTAATTAGCACCCTATCAGAACAAGAGAGAGGCATAATAGCTCTTCACTGTCAAGGCCATGGAGCTTCAGTTTACTTTTAAGTTTCAAATTAGAACTTTAAGCTCATGGGGTAGAGAAATTAGAAAGAAAACAACATAATTAGACTGCATTACAGCCACTGGAATAGAAGCATGAACTTAAATCTGCACTGTTTCCTATTACTGATATTTTGTGAAGCTCATTAAATGCAATCAACATATTCGACTCTATAGCAACTCTCGTGATGTTAACGGTATTGAACATCTGAACTACAGGTCCTCTTTTAAAAGCTGTTTAGTTGGTAGTGCTAAAATTGACAAACAAAATATGTACTAGTCTAATTCAACAGATGCCATTTCCACCAGCAGCACGTTGGACAAGCTCTCTTAAAAACCACGATCAAGAAGGTTAATATCAACATTTTACCCTACTAAAAAAATCCCCAACATTGTTTACTTCAGATGATACTATTTAAAATATTTTTGGAATTTCAAAATGCGGAAATATCTTCAATCTCTAATATTTTTGATTCCTACCATTAATTGTCAAGTCATTAATTGCAAACCAGAAAGCAAGTTCCTCAAAAAGCTTTTCAAGTATCCTGCAAGAAAAATTCAAGCAGGAGTGCAAAAAATCATATCATATGTTCCCTTGTGCATATTTACAAAGTATTTTGACAGGAACCCCTTATTACCATGCATTAAAATCAACTGACTGAAGTGATATACGACCACGATACAAATCCTTTAGGTGCCGTGTACACAACCCAATTGCAAGGCCGGGACTGGCTTACCATTCTTGCTAGTGACAATAATCACAAGCAATTGTAAGGAAATCCATAAATCAATGTCTCATTAGCAGTAAAAGCTTCAGATGTCTCGTCTGCCATTTCATTTTCTATCTCCTGTGTAGAGGGAATTCTGCTCAGTTCTGAATCAAACCACTTTCATGAATTCGATACTTTGCAGCTAGAGTACGAATACATGATTTCCTAACCTCATTAGAAATTAACAGCTTTATCTCACTGAAGTTTTCGTGCACTCTGTACCATGTAAGCCAACGGCGAACTGTTAGTAAATTTATGGATGAAGTAGGGCTACAACTAAAATGAAATTGGAAGAAAATGAAGAATAAGCACAAAACTAGGACACCAGAAATTACGTTGTTCGGCTTTTAGCCTACGTCTACGGGTGAAGACAGAAGAAAAATATTTTACTAGTGATATGAGGATTACAAGTATTGTAATATTTTGACTCACTTCCCAGAACCTCAATACACTCAATCTCTTACTCACTAATTTTACAAGAGTATTAAAATAGTTTAACACAAAACTCTCTCTGTTTTTTTTTCTTTTTGCTCTCAAAATGATTGAAGAATAAAATACTTGGTGAGGGAAATAAAGCCTCTATTTATAGGCTTTATTTCCTCTCTTCATTATATTAAAATAATAATAATAATATATATTTTATTTTATTATTTTTTTAAATTCAAAGTTTGAATTTAGAATTCAAACTTTGAATATTACTTGGTTTGAAATGTTAAAATAATTTCTTTCTTGGTTTGAAAGAAATTATTTTAGCTGGTATTCCGGGTTGTTTGGTTTAACAGCAGGCATATGATTCACAATTCAATCAGTGGTCAAATTCAGCTACAGATTTCATTGCTACCCGAACTTCAAGACTCGTGAGTTTACCAAAAATTTATTGAAATTTTTCTCTGGAAGAAAATTAAACTGGAGAATCCTCTGTTTTTATGGGGCACCTAACAGCGGCGGTGATGTAAGAGTAAACATTTATTTTAATTGCTGACATCAGTTCTTATCATTAGTCCTTGCCGAAGCAATAGCTGTAATTTCAACTTCTCAAGGAAAAGTAAAGTAATTAACTTTAAAAGTACTCAATCATATAAATGGCTCCTTAAAATCTTTGTTTACATATTGTATAGAACCAGAACATAATTCTGCAAATATCATAGGAACTTGCTCGTGAAACCATAGAGACACATTTGAATACTCATATCTGACTTAAGTTATCCTAGAGAATATTAGGAGATAAAAGTAGAAAAATCAAACAGAGAAACAAATTAACTTCAACTGATAAATTAATTAGTACCCTATCAGAACAAGGGAGAAGCAGAATAACTCTTCACTGTTTAAGTTTCAAATTAAAACTTCTGAGCTCATGGAATAGAGAAATTAGAAAGAAAACAACATAAGTAGACTACATTACAGGCCGTGAATCCTTTCAAGGAATTACCAACGGAATAGAAGCATGAACTTAAATCTGCTCTGATTGCTATTACTGATATTTTGTAAAGCTCGTTAAATGAAATCGGCATATACGACTCTATATGTAAAACCTGAATTTTCTTCCATTTTTTTTTTATATATATGTGTATTTTATAAAGTATAGTATTTTATACTTATAATATGTAAGTGAATGATTAAAGTTTTATTTTGTTTATTTTTATTGTATGTATTTTATAGAATATATTATTTTATGTTATTAATTATGTTGAATGATTAAAGTTTGGTTAATTGGAGAATTGGCGGAGTGAATGATTAATGTTTGGTGAGCGGAGGAATTGGTGGAGTGGTGTAATTATGTTGAATGATTATGTTTGGTTGTATTTTGTTTGGGTAATATCGAGCAGGTCTCCTCGAGGCCAACCCAGCTCGAGTTAAAAGACCTCGAGGTCAACCCATCTCGAGTAGAAGACCAGACCGCTAGCACGAAGACAGCTTCATTAGGCGTCAAAGCTGGTCAAGGTTGAGGAGTCCAAGACTGGTCGAGCCCGAGCTCCCGAGCTCATTCTTCTGCTCGATATCCTCATAGCTCATCAAAGCTGGTCAAGGCTGAGGAGCCCGAAGGCTGGTCGATATCCAAGTTCATTCTTCTGCTCGAGATCTTCAAGTCCTCCGAGCACAACTCAGTCACGGCACGGAGGAAATACAAGATCCAGATACAGTCGATTCGGGACAGTCCGACCCTTTTCCCCAGCGACTCAACACGACGATCGATGCTTGACCAATGCCCCACGCGGTATGGTGTCGTCACTGTTAGCGATGGCTGGCACACGCCCCCACAATGTCATCATTTCATGTGCGCATGACCGAAACTATCATAAGGCTGCGGGAACCCATGCCCACCTGACATCCCGCATTCCCAGGGTATGCCGCAATAATCCCGGCTATCAGAGGGCCTAGGTACCATAGACGCAGGAGCGACCTCCCCCAAAGAAAGATGGGTGGGAAAACAGAAGTATAAAAGGAAAATGAAAACAAAGGCGGGGGTTCCAAATTTGAGACAGGTTCGTCTTTTTTTTAACACTCTCTCCGAATTTCACACTAGTCATTCTTACCAATAAAAGGAAAAAGTACCCTTTGATTCTCCGGTCTCTCAAACAATGAGGGATACAAAAAGAATAACCCGATCACTGACTTGAGCGTCGGAGGGTTTTTGCCGGAAAAACATCCAGCGATCCCTGACTTTATTTCTGTGAGCGCAGGCTAGAGATGATCGTCATTCCGGCAGATAAAGAAGAATTGAAATCGAAAAGCAATCCTGCTCGAGCTCGAGCAGACCGTGAGCAGGAGTTTGATTGACACTATTTGGAGGCACGCGAAAAACAGCATCAACATTTTGGCGCCGTCTGTGGGGATCAAATCAAAAAGCTTGATCTCCCAACACATTCAGAAGACACAACGCAACAATGAGAGGAAACAGCAGAAGAGGAGTAAGTCCAGAGGAATCGATGACTTTGAGGGAAGTGGCTAATGAGGCTCAAAATAGAGAGATCCAGGAGAGAATGGATCGGATGGAGAAACAAATGGAAACGCTGACCCCCATATTACAAGAACTCAGGGATGGACAGAGGAAAGCATGTAATGACGTCCTTGAATCCAGCCGTGGGAACGCCCCCGTCAGGGAGCATGCGGGAGACGAAGCCCAGAGACTGAGAATACCAAATGTAGCCGAGAGGGAGGAAACGAAAATGGAAGAAAGGGAGTCCCGTCAGCATTTGCAGGATACAGCACCAACCTCCTGCGCGAAGGAGTTGGAGGGGGAGGTGCGTAGGTTGGCACAAGTTGTAGAGGACCTTTGAGGAAACGGAAATAGCCCAAGTTGGAGGATAATGCTGGACAACGAGTTTCCACTCTCGAGGGAGATTATGGGCGTCACGATTCCCCGTGACTTCCGTTTCCTGGATTTAAAGTTTTCAGGAAAGAGTGATCCGTTAGTGCAGATAGAGCGGTTCAACGACATGATAGGAGTACAGGGCCTGTCAGCAGCCCAAAGATGCAGGGCCTTCCCACTCACTCTTGAGGGAAGAGCAAGAGAATGGTACCTCAGGCTGCTGCGGGGAAGCATTCTGGGCTTTGAACAAATGTGCGGAGAATTTACAGAGCAATTCGGGGCCCAGTGACCCCCGAGGATGACATGATGGAATTATCGGAGATAAAGCGAGAGGAGGGAGAACCCTTCCGGAGTTTGTCAAGAGGTACCACCGATCAGTTTTGGATCTTGGGGTATTTAATCATCCCCAAGCGTTGAAGGGAATGAAGGACGGAATCGGGATGGGGAGACCATGGAACAATTTACGGAGCTCTTCGATCCGCTCATATTCAGATGCTTATGAACAGGTGAAGATGGACATGGTCATCGAATAGGAAAAGGTCGCAGGTCGAGGAGTGAACAGGCGAGTGGAACGAAGAGGAAAGAAAAGGAGGTCTCGCCGGAGGAACGTTGACTTCAAAGTGGTGAGGGACCGGGTTGCTCCCTATAATCCTTACCAGAGAGCTCCCCAGTCACAAATGATCTCCGTGCCACCCCACAGGTCTCCAGGCCGAGACCACAGGGAGTACAAGCGACACAACGACCACCCATCCCGCAACCAACCACCAAACCGACCTATGCTGGACCACAACCGAGCTAACCGTCCATTGCCACCCCCACCGAGGGGCTTCCCAAGAGATCGGGTGATACAGGTGGTAGAGCAGAGCCTCGCCTAAGGGCAATACACAAAGCTGAAGGTGTCACTCGAAGAGAGACTCCAAGTGGCGGAGGATCGAGGATTGCTGAGCCCTCTGACACCGATGGTTAAACCAGCTGGTAAACGAGATAGGGGACGATTTTGCCGCTTCCACAGTGGCCACAGCCACTCAACATCATAGTGCCGGGATTTAAAGAACCAAGTGGAAGATTTGGTTAGAAATCGGTATTTGGATGAGTTCATTGAAGGAGGACATTCGGTGGTCGAGCAGCAACTAGAGGAGGATGACCGAGCTTATGACATGGAGCTGGAACCACCGGCCACCAGAGTGATATTAGGAGGACCCACAATCGCAGGGAGCTCGAATAGGGCTCGGAAAAACTACTACCAAGCAATATTGGGAAGGCTGTTTATGAGGATATGCCAATCAGTATTGTCCACCCACTATCTAGCCTGAAGTACCGAGTAAATGGAGCCGTAGGAGTCGTCAAGGGCAGCCAGAGGATCGCGAGAAGCTGTTACGCTGTAGCAGCCAAAGAAGCGATGCAAATAACGTCATTAGATTCAAGGGGGGAGTCGAATAACGAAAGGCAGGGGCCCGCTGAAGAATTGGAAGAAGTTAAAATGAGGCCAGAAGACCACGAGAAGAAAGTCCGGATCGGCTCGGGCATTAGCGAGGAGCTGAAGAAAAATCTAGTCTAGTGCTTACGAGGACATTCAGATGTGTTCGCTTGGACACAAAGGACATGCCCGGGATTGACCCAGAGGTAGCATGTCACAGGCTGGCAATACAAAAGGACGCTAAGCCAATGAGGCAGAAGAGGAGGTGCGTCAACTAAGAAAGTTATGAGGTGATAAACTGCGAGGTGGAGAAGATGCTGAAAGCGGGATTCATAAGAGAAGTCTCTTACCCCGAATAGATTTCGAATGTGGTGTTTGTGAAGAAGGCAAGTGGGAAGTGGAGAATGTGTATGGACTTCACAGACGTGAATAAGGCTTGTCTAAAAGATAGCTTCCCATTGCCAAAAATAGACCAACTGGTGGACTCCACGGCGGGACATAGGCTGCTTAGCTTCATGGACGCCTTCTCAGGCTATAACCAAATCCCCATGCACCGCCCAGACGAGGAGTGCACAGCCTTCATCACCAATCATGGTCTGTTTTTCTATAAGGTTATGCCTTTTGGCCTGAAGAGCGCGGGGGAAACATACCAGAGATTGGTGAATAAGATTTTCAAGCGATTGATTGGCCGAACGATGGAGGTGTATGTGGACGATATTATCACCAAGTTAAAAGACGCGGAGGAATATGTAAGGCATTTAGAGGAAACCTTTGCACTCCTAAGGAAATATCGGATTAAGCTTAACCCAGAGAAGTGTGTCTTTGGGGTTGGTTCGGGAAAATTCTTGGGCTTCATGGTCAGCCATAGAGGATCAAGACAAATCTGAAAAAATCGGAAGCGAGTAGTGGGGATGAAGTCCCCACGTACCCTCAAGGAGATACAAAGTCTTACAGGCAAATTGGCGTCCCTCAACAGGTTCATATCCCGAGCCACGGATAAATGCCGAGTCTTCTTCCAGGAAATAAGAAAAGGCAGAAAAACAAAGTGGACACCAGAATGTGAAGCGGCGTTCCAACAGTTGAAGGAGTACTTGTCGAAGGCCCCACTGCTATCAACACCTCGAGCGGGGAAATTCGTTCAGATTTAACTGTATCCCAATGGGCTACAAGCTCTGGCTCCAGTGAGGGAAGAATTAGGGTGCGATGAGTACCCCGTCTATTACACGAGCAGAGCTCTGTTAGAAGCCAAAACTCAATATCCGTCGATGAAGAAATGGGAATTGGCCCCGGTAACAATGACTCAAAAGTCGAGGCCTTATTTCCAAGCACATTCGATAATCGGTCTTAACGAACCAGCCGCTCAGCAGACTCACGACAAGCCGAGACCTCCGGAAGGTTAGTAAAATGGTCGGTGGAGCTCAGTGAATTCGACATCAGCTACCAACCCCGAACAGCTATAAAAGCTCACTCCTTAGCTGACTTCATAGTCGAGTGCACAGAAAGGAATGAAGAGAAGGAGGGCGAGCACCAATCAAACTCCTCGGCTTCAATCAATACATGGACGGTCACAGTAGATGGATCATGTGGAGATCAAGGAGCAGTAGCAGGAGTTGTACTTCGCAATCCTGAAGGAGTATAAATGCATTATGCTGTGAAGCTGGAATTTGAAATCACCAACAATCAAGCCGAGTATGAAGTTGTAATTGCGGGATTGAAGCTCGCGTTGGTAGTGAAGACAGAAGAGGTGAAGCTTCAAACAGATTCACAGCTGGTAGCAAATCACCTCAACGAAAGCTTCCAAGCAAAGGGCAAGAAGATGGAGGCCTACCTTCGGAAAGTAAAGTAGCTAATAAAGAATTTCCGAGCAGTCGAGGTGGAGCAGATCGCGAGGGAGAAGAATTTCTAAGTTGATATGATAGCCCGAATGGCCGCTACATCTGACCCCAAAATACCGAGGTCTATCCCCTTGGAAATTAAGACCTGCTCGAGCATCAAGCAGAAAGGCGAGGTGATGAGTTTGTCAGCGAGCAGTACCTGGATGGAGCCAATTGTTTCTTACCTTAAGGGAGGAGTGTTACCTGCCGATAAGAGGATGGAGCCAATTGTTTCTTGTACAGACGGGGATACACTCTCCCACTGTTACGGTGCTCGGACCAAGAGGAAGCTGATTATGTCCTCTGAAAAATACATGAAGGAATTTGCGGGAACCACTCAGGCGCGAGGTCTTTAGCATTCAAGGCCTTGAGGCAGGGATACTTTTGGCCCTGCATGCATCAGGATGCGCAAGAGAAGACCAGAAGTTGCAAAAGTTGTCAAAGCTTTGCCAACTACATGACTTAGCCTCCTGAGAACCTTACGGTGATGAATTCGCCATGGCCATTTGCTCAATGGGGGATCGACCTGATCGGGCTGTTACCAAAGAGGAGAGCATCCGCTACTCACGCTGTAGTGGCAATTGATTATTTCACCAAATGGGTTGAAGTGGGAGCCTTGAGTAGTATCACAGAAGGTAAGACCACTGACTTCTTTTGGAAAAATTTGATTTGCACGTATGGGATTCCCCACGCATTGGTCACAAACAACGGGAGACAATTTGACAACAACAAGTTCAGAGACTTCTGCCAAAACCTGGGGATAGAGCTAAAGTTTTGCTCTCCATCACACTCGCAGGCCAATGGGCAAGTAGAAACCGCGAACATAACTATAAAATGTCTCCTAAGACCAGACTCGGCAAGCAGAAGGGATCTTGGGTGGACGAGCTGCCTGGTGTCTTGTGGGCTTACAGAACCACACACAAAACAGCCACGGGGGAAACCCCATTCTCCTTGGCGTTTGGACATGAGGCAGTTGTCCCGACTGAAATAGGAATGGGAACACACCGAACAGAGCACTTCAATGAAGAGCAAAATGATGAGCAGATGTGTGCAAGCTTGGACTTGCTGGAGGAGAAGAGGGAAAGGGTTGCTGCAAAGATTATAGAATACCAGCAGAAAGTGGCTCGCTATTATAATCGAAATGTGTACATCCATCGGTTTCAAGTGGGAGATTGGGTGCTCAGAAGAGTCAATCAGAACACGAAAGACCCCAGGCAAGGTGTATTAGGACCGAACTGGGAGGGTCCCTACAAGGTCTCTTAAATAGCTGGACCGGGAGCTTACAAGCTGACTCACCCCGATGGACGAGAAGTCAAGAGGCCATGGAACGCACAACGTTTGATTAAATATTTCCAGTAAGTTTACTCGTGGTGTAAGAACAAATATTTAATTCCTTCCGAAACAGAGATATGTAAAATCTTGAACATGTGTAAAAGCAAGAAAAATGCTTTCAACGTAAGTTTAATATAGACATATTGAAGCCAACAAGTCTGAAGACAATGCATAGGACAGAAGTCCCAAAGCCTAGCTTAAGGTACGACGGTACCAAGCGTAAGCCAATTGCAGGCTCGAGCAAGATAAACTCGCAAAGGCCAGAAGTCCCAAAGCCTAGCTTAAGGCGGGATGGTGCCAAGCGTGAGCCAATTTCAGGCTCGAGCAAGATAAGCCCGCGAAGACAACGCAAAGGCCAGAAGTCCCAAAGCCTAGCTTAAGGCGAGACGGTGCCAAATGTGAGCCAATTGCAGGCTCGAGCAGGATAAGCTCGCGAAGACAACGCAAAGGCCATAAGTCTCAAAGCCTGGCTTAAGGCGAGACAGTGCCAAACGTGAGCCAAGGCAGGCTCGAGCAGAATAAGCTCACAAAAAGAACGAGGGCAAAGCATAAGCTGAATATTAGCTCGAGCAGATCAGGCTCACCAGATAAATAGAGGCCTATAAGCCTAACTCATGGCAAGACTCTGCCACGCGTAAGTCAAGGAGATGATGCGAGCAGAAAATGGCTCAGAGAAGAGAAACAAGGGCCCAACACTTATTAAAATTTACTTGGCAAATGCACATAGTCAATTCCACAGGAAAATGCAAAGGCAAAAAATATATGCACTCAAACGCAGAGGCAAATTGTCCAATGTATATTCTTTATTCATTCGCAAAAATAAAAATACAAGTACAAAAAAAAAAAAGAGAGTTTAATCTACTGGGGATTAGGGCTAGCGAGGGCATCAGCAGCAGCAGCAGCAGGAGGAGCAGCAATAGGAGGAGCAGCAACAGGAGGAGCAGCAGCAAGATGAGGAGCAGCTTCTCCAAACTCGGTAGGGACCTCAGATGGGGAGGCTCTCGAACCTTGGATTGGGATATCGTGCTCGCGCATGTACTCCGCGACACCTGCCTCGACCTTAGATAGGTCTACCTCTGGGTGTTCCTTGCTCAAGGAAAACACGAGGCGCTTGTAATCGAAAGCCACCCCATCATTATACTCATTCGTGAGCCTGCCTTCCAGAGAGTCCATCTTCTTCTGGAGACGAGAAGCCTCCTCCTCCATGTTCTTCTCGAAGGAGAACCTTTGTATGTCCAAGTCCTTCCGAGCATGGAGTAGCTCTTCCCGGATGAGAGACAGCCCCCTCTCGAGCTGGAGGGGCCTTGAGTCCGACAGTCCGCTTTCTCGAGGCGGGAGTTCTTCTCGTGAACCTTCATTGCCTCCTCATCTTTCTCGTCAAGACTCGCTCAAGCTCGACTCGCTCAAGCTTCCTCCGGGAATCTTGAGACTTGGTCTCGAATCTGGTGGCAATAGCAGAAGCACGAGAAGAGAGGCGGTGGAAAGCACCAACCAGCTCCTCATCATCATAGGACTCCATGCCGTCCAAGAACCTATCCTCTATCTGCCCGGCAAAGTCCTTGACGTAGGGTTCGGCACGACTGGGCCTATCCTGCTCCGGCACGCGTACGGATAGAGGCTGAGCTGAGGCTGCAGTCCTCGAATGCCTGCGAGGTAGACCTTCTTCTGCTCGCTCTACCTCCCGAGGCGGAGGGCAGCTCGAATCGTGAAGTGGGAGTATCGGTTCAAGGACTTTTTGTAGAAGAGCTGCTCGCGCCTCCCGAGGTCCTCGCAAGCCTCTGCATCATATCAAGCACCCCCCCTCATCCTTTCCTCTGATACCAGGCCAAACTCCACAAAATTGTGTGCTGTAAGTAGCTCCCTACAAGAGCTCGCATTGTCAAGGGTTGTGTTGATGCGTGCTTGAAGCTCTTCCCCAATCCTATAAGAGGCACCCCAGGATACTGCAGGAACAACCAAAGCAAAATAGCGAGAACAAATGCGAGCAGATGAACCAAAATAAGAATTCGTCGGACAAGTGAACGACCTGGAGTGCAAAAATACCGTGGAACTGGAGGGATCCCCTCGGAGAGAAATGTAGCATGCCCCCAATCTCTCCTAGCAAAGAAGAATTTACCCTTCCAGCTGCCACTAGAAGTGGGGAGATCGATTATGGGTTTCTTTCCCTTCAAGCTGGAGGTGAGGTAGTACCAACCAGCATCCTTCAGGCTGCATTTCAATTGATAGAGATGTTTTATCTCATCTATCGAGGGCTCTTCTAGGTTACACCATTTCCACAGCACAAAGAGGCCAAACAGGACCCTCCACCCATTTGGGTTCAGTTGCCCCGGGGCTAGCCGGAATCTGGACAGAACTCGGACAAAGTAGGGCTGCAGAGGCAGCCTGACCCCCCACCTAAAGCACTCCACGTGAAAGGTGGCATACCCCTGAGGAGGACGGCTGGGTATGTCACCCTTACTCGGCACCCGCAAGTCCACATTATCTGGTATGCAGTAGGTGTCCCTAAGCCTATCCAGGTCCTGGTGTGTGATTTCACACCTCATGGAATTAATGGGGTACCCCCTACCCTCTGACCGTTGACTGACTCTTCCCCCCTGATGCGGCTGGGTCTCCGCCACAGTTAACACCACTTCTGAACTAGAGTCTCTCACTGGGATTATACTAAGGGGTTCTACATCACCAGAAGAGGACGACTCCTCAGATGACATCCTCCTGGGTTGTTGGGTATTTGACAAGTTTCCTATAGACAGAATCTACCCAGCGGGAATTGAAAACCCAAATAAATAAAGAAAAGAGCAGAAACAAGAGAAAAGAAAAGGGTTTATACCGAGTAAAGGTCGACTGATCTGAAATAAGAAATGACTGACAAAGAGAAAAATGAGAAGCACTTGCAGGCAAATAATTTTGGTCTGAGTAAAAATGAGCAACATGAAGCACAGTGAAGAAATTGAGGGTTTTTAAAGGGAAAGGCGCGTCTCTTCTACTGATGGCACGCATCTCAAGAGACGCAACTGTTCAAGTAACTTCTCTTTAAAATTCAAACACACGGCCCAGATCGATCCACGTGTCCCGCATTAAATGTGAAATGATGGAAGCAGAAAACAGCTCAACACGGGAAAGTAAAAAGGCCGTGAAGGCGGCCCAAGCAAGAAGTTTCCAGTCTTATCTCGCTTCACTCCAAAAACTAGAAACTGGGGGACTGGTGTTTGGGTAATATCGAACAGGTCTCCTCGAGGCCAACCCAGCTCGAGTTAAAAGACCTCGAGGTCAACCCATCTCGAGCAGAAGACTCGACCGCTAGCACGAAGACAGCTTAATTAGGCGTCAAAGCTGGTCAAGGTCGAGGAGTCAAAGACTGGTCGAGCCCGAGCTCCCGAGCTCATTCTTCTGCTCGATATCCTCATAGCTCATCAAAGCTGGTCAAGGCTAAGGAGCCTGAAGGCTGGTCGATACCCAAGCTCATTCTTTTGCTCAAGATCTTCAAGTCCTCCGAGCACAACTCAGTCACGGCACAGAGGAAATGCAAGATCCAGATACAGTCAGTTCGGGACAGTCCGACCCGTTTTCCCAGCGACTCAACACGACGATCGATGCCTGACCAATGCCCCACGTGGTATGGTGTCGTCACTGTTACCGATGGATGGCACACGCCTCCACAGTGTCATCATTTCATGCGCGCATGACCGACACTCATCATGAGGCTACGAGAACCCATGCCCACTTGACATCCCGCATTCCCAGGGTGTGCCGCAATAATCCCGGCTATCAGAGGGGCCCAGGTACCATAGACGCGGGAACGGCGTCCCCCGAAGAAAGATGGGCGGGAAAACAGAAGTATAAAAGGAAAATGAAAACAAAGGCAGGGGGTTCCGAAATTTGAGACAGGTTCTACTTCTTTTTTTTCACCCTCTCTCTGAATTTCACACTAGTCATTCTTACCAATAAAAGGCAAAAAGTACCCTTTGATTTCTCCGGTCTCTCAAACAATGAGGTATACAAAAGAACAACTCGATCACTAACTTGAGCGTCGGAAGGTTTTCGCCGGAAAAACATCCGGCGACCCCTGACTTTATTTCTGTGAGCGCAGGCTAGAGAGGATCGTCATTCCGGCGGATAAAGAAGAATTGAAATCGAAAAGCAGTCCTGCTCGAGCTCGAGCAGACCGCGAGCAGGAGTTTGATTGACACTATTTGGAGGCACGTGAAAAACAACATCAACATATTTTATTTTATTTTATAATAAAATTTATCTTGGCTTGTATGTGCCTTGTGTTGCATAAATACTCCCCTCTCATTTGCATTTAAAAATTTTCCAATAAGTGCTTGATTGTTCTTTGAGAGGTACGTATTTATAATCTTTCGAATTTCTAAATTTATGTATGAATTCATGTAATTGATTGAATTATCTTGTGTGTTATGTTGATAAAATTGTGCAAACATGATAATGGGTTGATTTATGTTGTTATTCATTGAAAATAATGTTATTGTGTATATATGTTATCCTGGAACTGTGAACAGTGTATATTAAGTGCTTTACAACTGACATTTTCATTGAATTTCATGCATGAAACTTTATAGTTTATTAAACTAGGCATCTTTATCTTTCTATCAATATATTTATTGTTCAAAAACTCATTGTATGTTAATTTTTTTTATTTTTCGAAGTTAGACCACTGGTGCTGGAAAATTCTGATTTCCAGCAGCAGTTCCTATTTCTATAACTTATTGCATAATTTAAATGACTTCTGAAAATTTTTGGAATTTTTTATACGGTACATATATATGTCTAGTTTGTGTATATTTGAATTCGTAATTTTTGGCCTTTTATAAAAATCATTAAAAATCATAGAGTTAGGCTGCCGCAATCGTGGAAACTGTTTTCTAGAATTAGGAGGGCAGATATTGAACTTGTTTGGGTTACTTTTTCATCAGTAAATGCTTTAGAAATTTTTAATTCTAATTTCTATTGTCTCCTCTTACCATAAAACTTGAATCACTATTTTTGAACATTTGTAATTAAAGTTATGAATTTTTGAATTAGCAGTCCTCTGTTTGTATTACCACTAAACAGTTTTAATGTTTTTGTAAAAAAGTAATTTTTTTTAATTTTGTTGTACTTGAATTAATTTTGTCAAATTTTATATTGAGTGTAAACATGTTTACAGTAATTGTTCGTAATAGTTATGATTTTTCCAACATATTTATAACTTATTAGGAATCAGCTCCTATAAGATGATGAGTGTAGTTTGGTGAATTAATATGTTTAGGTTAGAGTCAATGATTTAAGGATGTTTTTGGATATCCTATTAAGGTTAGAATTGGATATATTATTGATAAGAATCTTATCTTGATAATTATAATTCAAGATTGAGCTTGTGTGTTTGGGGTTATTATTGGTTGCTTTAGATCAAGGTAAGTAAATTCATGCATAATGTTTATTATATGTATATATATAAGTAAGTATGGAAAGAATAATGTTGTTCTTATGGATTGACATTTTATTGATTTGGCATTTTATGGTTTTGAAATATTTTATTATTATAGTTCATAATAATGAGTTTTTGGTTTTAAGTTTATTTAAAATGTTTTTCTTAAAATGACTTGTGTTTCCATAAATTATTTTCCTTAAAAATATTTGTAAAGCTTTTCCAATTCAATGTCTTACAAGAACAATTTATTGATTGATATTGAGATATTAAAAATTATTTTAAGATTGTTCACTCATTATTCAGTAGTTACTATTATTGATATGACCCAATAGCTATCTATGTTGCACACCCCTAATGATGATTATTGCAGGGTAAACTACCTGATTGAATTATTGGCCAGATTATCGGGATTACAGGTAACATATTAATCTACTCTGGGCATTGGAAAAACAAGTAATACTATATAGCATGAGCAAATTGAACGAAAGAAAGGTTTTGTTGATAAATGATTTCTTAGATGATTATTTAATGAAAATGATTATTTTATTATGACTTGATTAATTATAAATTTTACTGTATACATGTATTAGATAATAAAATGATTACTAATTTTCAATTTATGTTACTTCATAATGATTATTATATACTATATTGTTATTGGTAATCTTATGCATGAGTTTACTTATTGAGTTAATGGCTCACCCATCCTCTCCAACATTTTTACAAATTGATTTTAGCAAAGTGCAATTTTTGGTTTAGAGAAGATGTTTTATTAGCTAAAAACTTTGGGCATTTTTGTAATGAATAAATTTTTACTACTTTAAATTTTCATATTGGAGGATTATTGTTATATTTATTATTTTAGAGACTATGTTTGGACCATGGATGTTATTGGACATTATTAATTTTATTTTAGGAATAATATTAGGACTTAATGTTACAATGTTTCATTTTAAATTCCTCTTCGCATTCTTAGGTGAATTTGGGGTGTTATACTGTAGCAACTCTCACAGATGTTAACGGTACTGAACATTTGAACTACTGGTTGTCTTATTAATCAACGATTTCATATATAGCTAGAGCGACCCTCACAAATTGCGATAAGTTGTTTAGTTGGTAGTGCCAAAATTGACAAAAAAGGAAAAAATGTACAAGTCTAATTCAACAGATGCCATTTCCACCAACAGTACATCGGATCCGACAAGCTCTCTAAAAAACCATGATCAAGAAGGTTAAGATCACCAGACAATTACCATTTTTGGAGGTGTGCTGAACAGTTCAAGAAAATATCAACACTTTACCGTACTGAAAACATCCCCAACATTGTTCATTACAAATAGAGTATCCACTATTTAAACTATTTTTGGAATTTCAAAATGCAGAAATATCTTCAATCTCTAATATTTTCGCTACCTAACATTAATTGTCAAGACTTTAGATAAGAAATATACCAATTTAATGCCGATAACAACAATTACTTAGAATACGACCCAGCAAAACAACTTCCTCAGAAAGCTTTTCATGCATCCTGCAAGAAAAACAGAACCAAGAGTACACAATATCATATGTTCCCTTGCGCATAATTACAAAGTATTTTGACAACTTAAAGCTTTGATGGCAGGTTCTGTGGTTTCTACATAATAGAGTGATATTCCAAACTGGCAGGAACCCCTCATTTCCATGCATTAAAAATCAACTGACTGAAGTGATATATGACCAAGATACAAATCCCTTAGGTGCTGTGTACACAACCCAATTCGCCTTTTATTCAAACTGGGATGAATGCAACTTGAGAACCCTGTCTTCCGGCCTGGAAATCTCTGCCTTTCCATAACATGAAGAGTATAAACACTGGGTGCTGCTTCTTAGCACCCAAAAACAAAACAACTGCAAGGCCGGGACTGGCTTACCATTCTTGCTAGTAACAATAAGCACAAGCCATTGTAAGGAAATCCATAAATCAATGCCTTATTAGCAGTAAATGCTTCAGATGTCTCATCTGCCATTTCAAGCTCTATCTCCTGTATAGAGGGAATTCTGCTCAGTTCTGAATCAAACCGGTTTCCTATTTCACTTTCATGAATTTGATACTTTGCAGATAGTGTAGAGTACACAATATTCTAACCTCATTAGAAATTAACTGCTTTATCTCACTGAAGTTGTCACACTCTCTATACCATTTAAGCCAATGGCGAACTACTCCTGAAAACCAGTCAATGATTTGGATGTCGTCTTGTCAGATGAGAAGAGAATTCGTACGGGTATCCTTCAGATGTAACCAATCCATACTGTAACAGACGCTTTTTTATAGCATTGACAGGAGCACCAATTTCGGAAATGGTGAAAGATTTGGCAGAAGAACATGAATTGGAAGAGAGACAGTAGCCGCTGTTTCAGAAGAAACATACTCTTCCACACGCTTCTGAAATTCATAAAAGGATTCTCTCTGTTCTTAAGGAAGGGATGGTACTGCAATGCACTTAGATAAGATTAATTCCTTCTGCAATGTACTTAGATAAGATTAACTCCTTCTGCAATGTACTTAGATAAGATTAACTCCTTCTGCAATGTACTTAGATAAGATTAATTCCTTCTGTAATGCACTTAGATAAGATTAATTCCTCACTTTCTGCTGCTTTGGCTTTATTGTCTTGCATCCATACTTAGATAAGATTAATTCCAGTGGTCAGTTTGCATCCCAGCTTTTTGAAAGCTAGAAATTTGGCACAAAGTAGAATCACTATCAACTAAATATTTGATCTCTGATTCTTTAAGCTTCTTCAAACCATGAGCCAAACATTTCTTCCCAATTCTAACCATCCCAGCATCCCCAGCCTCTCGTTCCTGTAAAGCAAACTTGACCCTATCCTTTAACTTGTGAATAGCCTTTACATCAGGGCTCTCTTTCGCTTGTCTTCTCACCAAAGTGCCTAAAAAGCAAACTCCAACATGCCCCTCACATGGTAATATTTCTGTTCGATTATCAACATTTAAGTGCAAAGAATTCCGCAAGTAAATTATGATTTTGACTTGAAGGCTTGAGCAATTTCTTTAGATTCAGAAACAGAGAAAAACATCTCAACCACGAAACGGCACGGGTGAACTCTTGGACCAGTCTTATTGTCAACCATATGATTCAGATCATTGTCTTTTAGCTGTCACATGAACCATGGGCACAGCTTGGAATCAGATCCATATCCACGAAAATTTGGATAGATAGCCTCCTATCTCATTGACAATCCAGAGTCAAACAGATCAAGATATATATTCATTAGTATAGGGGCCGATATTCCTTCTTGTGGAAGATGGTGGCCTTTTGCAAAAAACCCCGAACATCCTCCAGAGGATATCGTATAACCGAGGATCTTCTATCTTGTCCTCCGTTACTGAGATGAAGTCAGCAAGCACGCAGGCATCTACTTTTTTATCTAAAATTAATGTAAACCACCAATCAGGACTAGAGATCTCTTTGCTAATGTACCTCAATGCTGTGGAGTGCCCCTACCACTTTGACAACCATGCGAAATCTTCGAAAAGAAGGGCCTGTAAATAATTTCCAAAACTATCCTTATGGCTTCTTGAACCACTTTCAAAATTAGATTAGGAAGAACGAGGACTTCTTTCCTTGCACCCTTTGTTGAGATTGAGAAGGTATTAGATTTGCCATAAAAATTTCCACTACATAGCTTTTCTGCCATGGATTCAAAAGATAGACTGTTATTATTTACTGTTATATCAACGTTTGAGTTGAGCTTAATGCTATTGTAAGAATCCTGAAGAGTTTTCGGATTGGCAATCACTTTTTACATTTGGTCTTGAATCTTCCCATTAACATACAGCTCCTTCATCCTCTTCTTTATGCGAAATTCATAAGACCTCTTGAGCTCCATTTGACTCCTGGGTTGTTTCTCATCAGAATTAGAAGATTTTTCAATAAGACTGGCTAAGTTCTTTGCCAGCATCATTTTTGGGGTTCCCTTATAATCAACATCATCAGCTGCTGAGGAAGTAGAATAACCAACAGATGCTTGCTCCATTTTCGCATCTCTTCCTGCTGTGGTAAATAATTATTGCCTTTCAGTTGAGGCAAAAAGCGACAGTTGCATAATAATATTCAATCATGTCAATAAAGGTTATAAATTTACTGAAAATTACGAACAGTCCAATCTATCAGCCGAACGACTCTCAGAATAAGTCATAATGAAGAAAAAAATAATTTGATAGTTCTACTCAACTAAACCAAGCTTTTCTTGATAACATAAAGCCAACTATTTTCAGGATTTTTAGTTAAGCATGAAAGAATGCCCAGAAGCTTTACTCTAGTTCTTTTAATTCACTAGACTCAGCAGATATAAAAGACTAAACCCATCTCAAACATTATCATATTCAAGACATTTACAGAGTCCAATGATGCAATGCTTTTTTAGTACATACAATAACTGCAATAAAGATATATAAATTTACCCACAACAGTCTTCAATAATGAAACTACTGGAATGAGCTTTCATTTCTTTTGCAAACTTTCAAGAAACCCACAAAGCGCATTGTTCTTTTCTTTTCTTACCCCCGCCACCATAAAGTTGTTCAAATTTCATTTACTGCAAAATAGCTTCAGCAAGAAATGCAAACTCATCGTTCCAAAACTTTGCTTCTACAAACTCATATTCAGAATATTTCTTATGCGCATATCCATTACATACCAGAAAAATGATGTTCTGTCCAACTGCAGAACTGCAGCAAGAACAAAACACATATAACTGCTTCACCGAGGCATTTAAACGAACATGTGGCACGCACTACACATATTATGTTCACTTTCTCACTTTAGAAATTTGCTGCAATCGATAGCCCTTGAATTTGTGTTCATAACACTATCTGATTTGCCACAGACATAGATAAAGCAATTTTCCTCGTATAATTTGCTTAAGTTATGACAGTGATTTTGCTTACCCTCAGCAGTTTCTTTCGGCACTTCTGCAGGAGCAGAACACGTTTGTATTTAGCAAGACGGATTGTTTCAGTTAAACCCTGTTGCTTTGACTAATATCTTTTTTGCCCATATTTTAAAAAGTAAACTGCACCTTCTAAATTTTTTTATCACAAATAAATATATTAAATTATGTAATATTCATTAATTAGTAAGATAATATAATTAATTCATTTTAATTTTGTAAAAAATATCAACTAATTAATGAATATCACATCATTTGGAATAGTTATTTAGAATAAAAAATTTGGGATATGTAACATTACTCAATTGCAGCACAAAATTAATCCACTTACTTAATCGTATCAAAAATCTGGTGCTTATTTGTTAAACATATGAAATCTAAAATTTTATTAATTTAAAAAATTTGCTTGTTTATTTTTTATAACTTATGATTGATTTTAGAGATTCATGTCGAAATAAAAAAAATAATTTATTGTGACTTTTATCTGAATAGAAAAAGATTTGAATAAGAAGTAAATATTGTATTCTAAAAATGTCTCTATGAAATAATTTTATTTCCTAAACTATAAAACTTAATCCCTTTTTTGTTTTGATTTATAAGGACATAAATGTCTAATAACCATGTTTAAGATTTTTTTTTTATTTATAAAAATGAATAAAACTTCACTTATATTTACATTTAAAAACAAAAAGTAAAAATATGTTATTTAGATATTCATATTCAATCCATTTAAACTTCATAAAAATTCAAATTCATTTAGATTTTAGACAAAAAATAAAATTATCTAAATATAGACCCAAAAAAATTCTAATAAGCAACAAGACATTACACAATGATTATGGGATTGTTTATTATTTGTTTGAAATTCTGAATTTAACTTATTTTCAGATATTTACAGCTTTTAATTTGATTTTTTTTTTATCACTTATGTTTGATTATAAGATGTTTACATCTGAATAGAAAAAATTTAAATAATCTTATTTTTATCTAAATGATAAAACATCTTAATGGAAATTTAATATTTTATTTCATTAATACCTTTTATTAAATAAATTTATTTCTTATTATGAAAAATACTCGTTTATTATTTTTTATTATATGCGTGTATTCAACTAGTATTATTTTTTTAATTAGAATTTTAAATATAATAGAATTATATTTTATAATATGTCTATATTTTTATATTTATATTTACTATTTTTATTATAGATTTTGAATTTGATTTAATATGCTAATTTTAATTGAAATAATTAAACAATTATTGATTGGCTTGTGTAATTAACAAGAAAAATATCAATATAATATTCTAAAAATAACATTATAAATATTATATATTAATGTAAAAAAGTACACGTGTTAGATATAATATTTTATTTTTCATGTTTGTTAAGATAAATATAATCAATTTTTTTTTACTAATCAAATAACTTATTTATAACTTGTCATGTTTTTAATCAATAAATTTAAGTACTGTTAATATTTATAAGATTATATGTGTAAAATTATCATATTTCAGATGTTTTCTTCATAAAAAACAAATAAATTAATATTTATATTCATATATTTAAAAAAAAATAAACATGTTATTCATATATATGTATTCAGACCTATTCAGACTTCAGTTAAATTCAAACTCATTTAGATTTCAGACAAAAAAAAAACAAACGCTACCGACATTAATTCGTAACTTGATTAATCACACAAAATAGATTTAAGAAGATTAGGACACCATATAACTTTTGAACTTTGTTAGACACAACTCATATTTCTTTTCATATTGATTCAACTTTTTTTCTTAAAATAAAATTAATATACATAATAATAGTAGTAATTAATAAAACTCAATTATAAAAACAATATACATATGATATTAAGTTTCTATTGACCCAAAGAGGGTTTATTTTTTATGATAATAAAATACATGTTTAGGGTAATATGACAAAATTACTTTTGATTTCTTGAAGGTTAAAAGTCATTCATGTGAAATATACTCAAGGACATGCTCATTAAGTTAAGGCTCAATTGTAAATAAATACAAGCACAGGTGATGTTTCATTTTTATAATTATTATAAAGCTAATTTGTTAAATTTGTGCGTAGATGGATAAGTATTTAAAAGCTCAAACGTATTCACTTGAATATAATTTTGACTTTATGAATATGCTTTTATAATAATTGAAGAAAATGGAAGTTTGAAATTTTGATTAAAAGATTTTTTTCAAAGTATATGGATTAAATTGAAAGCTTTTTAAAGGTGTGTGATCCTATTGAGTATTGATATTTTCTTTGAAAATATATCTCTCTTGGAGAGGACCTAATTGCTTTCTTTCAGAACTTAAAGGAAACTTTTTATAAATTAAAGTGTCTTTGATTTTGAGTTCAAACTTCAAATATTGGAAAAGCCTAAAGCGGTTAGCTAGTTCATGGAAACTTGGCTAACTGGTGGTGTATGTCCCAGAGGCAAATCGGCTGGCTTGTAAGGTAAAGTGGCTAGCTGATTGTTCAAAATTGTGTTTTATGTCTGATATGGTTAGTTTTTGAAAATTCTATATAAACTGATCATTTTTTTAGGTTAGTATGAGCTAAAACTAAATATTTCCAAAATTCTTAAATTTTCACTTGCTTAAAGATAAACTCATACATTCCTAAGCTATCACTTGTTTATGTGCTTTTGTTTTGTTGTTTGTAAAACTCATTGGTTTCTTTTTTTTAATTAAGTGATTATAAGTGTTGAAAGACACTTAATTGAAAAAAAGTACAAAATATGTACCTTAGATTTTTAAAGATATATTGACAGTTTGAAGTCAATTGTAATTTTTTAAATTTCAAGATATAAAGCTAGCACTTTTTAGAGGAATGTACTAAAGATTGGTTTACTTAAAGTCACGGATATATGTATTGGCTGATTGCTAAACTATGCAAAGATTTGATGTGTTTTTTTTTCTCTCAACCCTTTTCTTTTCATTTTTGCCAGTTATGTTTTTCGAAATAAGGGCATGTATAATTTGTATTTGTACAAATAATAAAGAATGAAATTTTTTCCCAAAACGCTAATAATCACCTTGGGTATTTCGATACTTCCAACGTTTTTAAGTGTCATCATGTCGTTGGGCTCAAGATGAAATTTGTTAAAGCAGCTCTTTACTGAAAAGTTACAGAGGCTAAGAGAAGCAAACTTAAGCAGCTCAGCAATGCCACCTTAGCAAAGGTTGTTGCAGAAGAATGACAGGTCAGCATAGTTTGTTAAGGTTCCTGTTAGCACAGACAATCATTTGTAACAAAATATAGCTAGCTTATTAATTAGTTAATAAAATTCAAATTAGTTGCAGGTTGTTATTCACGTGTAAGCAGATATAAATGTGTACATATAACCGATTGATGAATGAATAAAGCTTTTGGAATTCACAATTACATCTTCTCTGAAATCTCCTTAAGCAAAACAATATTTCTTAGTTTCTTTCATGGTATCAGAGCCACAATGGCTAGATCGGCTGCTACAACTTCAAATCAAAAAATCAATCGTCACAGACATCATTCACCTTTGTTGCTATTGTGAAGCTCGATCGATCCAATTTTCAGCTTTGGAACTAGTTTTAACTTCAATCATAGAAAATCGCCTTGAAGGATTCATCTCAGAATCTCAGATCATTCCAAAACAATATCTCTCTGGCTCAACAACTGATGGATCTGGTGAAAAGATTGAAAATCAAGCATTATCGACTGGCGAGCACAAGATGAAACACTTCCTGGCTGTCTGTTATCTGATTAGTTTTAAAAAGTTGTAGGTTTTGTAAGTAATATAAATGTTATTTTGTTTTTTTTATTATAATTTATATTTATAATTATATAATATATTATAAATTTATAATTATATTTTTAAATATTTGATTTTGTGTATTTTTGTAATAAAAATAATAATTTTAATAATTCAAGGCCCCTAACATTAACATATGGATAACGGTGGTCTAGAAAATTAAGTCATTATCGAAAAAAATCCTGACTTTTATTATAAAATTATAAGTTTTTACCATATTAAGTATGGTAATTGTAAAATTATAAGTTTCTGCCATGTTAGGTGAGGTAATTGTGAGTGGATATAGTTGAGTGGATTGGGTTAGGTTTATACTTTGTTTGTGGGATAAATGTAAGATCATAATTTAATTGACTTTATTTATATGTGTGGTGTGGATTAATCATAAATTAATGTAAATACAGAGGAGAGGGAACAAACCTCTCTACACCTCTTTCTTCACTACTTTCTCTCCAATTTATTCTTCTCATCTCTCGTTGTAATTTTTAATAAATTAATAAATAAATTTATTTTATTTTCAATTTTAGATATTTTTATTTTTATGTATAATTTAATAATAATCATTATTTTTATTTCAATTATGTTAGGCTAAATAATAATAAGTTATCGATTTCTCTTGCAATCTAGCAAAAGGGGCCACTTGATTGAAAGTCCCATCAGTCGGAATCGAAAGAAGGCGTCAGATTTCCATCACCCAATCGTGTAAAGGCTGAATCAAGGCTTGATACAACGGGTTGGCAATGGCAAACACCTTCCTCTTCCTACAGCTCTCGAGCTTGACTCAAAAGCTACCAATCTAATCTTTGGACAAGTAACCATGGAGTTCCACCACACAGACTTAGCAAAAGACGCAAGACTTTCGATTATATGACCCAATTTGTAATGACCATCGGCAAGGGCTTGAAAGGCACACTAGGACTCCCTCTGCGCTTCTTAGTGGGAAAATATTATTTATTTAAATTCTATTTTTAATTATATAAATTAAGTTATTTTCTAATTAATATTATCCATATTTTATATTTGAAAATTTTGATTTGTTGTAGACAAATAAGGGTGTTTGGTACAATAAATTCTTAATATCTTAGTATAAAGTATGGTAAAATGGTATTTTGACTTATTGTAGACAAATTCAATTTTGGCTCATTGAGTACTTAATTCATAATGAAATTAATGGGAAAATAATAATAATTTATACAATTAATCTTTTGAACAATAAAGAAATATGATAAAAAGAATTTATTAAATTATGTTTTACTCGTTAAGAGTGGATTTATAACCCTAACTAATTTAATTTTATATTTGTACTCAAATTAAGTTTCATAATTTTGATTTAATTTTATTTTCTTAGATAAATTAAAACCAACAAATTAAATATTTTCTCTGTTAATCGACCTCGGACTTACCGAGCTATATTATAACAAGGCACTCTTATAATTGAGAGTTATAAAATCCTTTTAAGTCGTGTCAAGTTTTTGGCGCCATTGCCGAAAAAAGTATTTCTTTTGTTTTGCTTTTTATTTTTATTTTTTTCTTCCTTTCACTTTCCATAAATTTTCATTTTCCTTTTCTTATTTTTCTTAAATACTACTCTACCCATAAAACATTTCAGAATTATCACTTTCATCTCATATGACTTTATTCTAAACTTTAAAAATTGTTGTACGGCTATAAAATTATAAAACAATACTTGAACAAAATTTCTCGTAATAATTAAATTCGGACCTATAGATTTTAATTGCCTATATTTTTTTACTCAATTTGGACAATTGGACTGAATGGATATGGACTTTTAATTTTCTGCAATTTAGAAGTATTTATTTTATTTTCTTTATATGATTGGTTCCATCACCTAAACTGTTATTTAATTTTTGTTTATTTTTATTTATTTAATTTTCAATTTGCTTATTTTTAATTTTATTTTGTACGTTTATATTACTTGGCATTTAATTTTCAGTTTTTCTTTGTAGTTTTCATTTTAATACATCACTCATTTGTTTTTATATCATCATTGTAACATAATCATCACCATTGTATAAGACACTGGTTTCGAACTTCAAGTGGCAGATTAATCCGTAGACTTCAATCACCACCACGAATCATGGAAGAAATCTAAGAAGAAAATCTTTTGGGTCAAATTAATCTTTAACTTGATCAAGAAGACAGCCATTCTCAGCTTGTATTGTATTCCCTCTAAAAGTATTTTGATTAAACTTTAAACCAAGTATTATCCAACTTTTACAAATATTTCATGGTTTAGAATTATTAAAATCTATACTTGCATTTAAGAGATTTTGAAAAAGTTTGTAATACATACACAAACTAAAATTGTAGCATGAACATAATTAGATTAAAGTTTTTTTCCTTTTTCATTAAAAAGATAAAGCTAAAAATTGGCTACAAAACCTTAGATCTGGATCAATAAGAACTTGGAATAATATGTAAGAACAATTTTTGAAAAAATTCTTTCCACCTCAGAGAACTAATTCATTTAAAAGACAAATCACTTCTTTCACTCAAAAAAATGGAGAGACGTTATACCAATGTTGGGATAGGCTTAAAGATTTGCTTAATATATACCTACACCATGGTTTTGAAATTTGGAGATTGGTCACTTATTTCTACGAGGGCTTAATACTTAAAAATAGACAAATTGTTGAAATAATGTGTAATGATGAATTTAGAGACAAAAATCCTGAAGATATACTAGATTACCTAGACTAATTAGCTGAAAAGGCACAACAATAGGATACTGTTGGAACTTTTGAATTGTCAAATAAACCACAACCATCTCCATCTAGTGGAGGAATCCATAACCTTAGGAAGATCATGATTTACAAGTAAAATTTGCATCCCTAGTTAGAAAAGTTGAAGCTTTAGAACATAAAAAGATTGACTAAATAAAATATATTCAAGAAATTGCATGTAATGTTTGTAGTTCTAATAACCATTTCACTCAATATTGTCCCACTTTGCCTGCACTTAAAGAATATCTCCATGATCAAGCAAATGCCATGAATACTTTTAATAAGTCAAACCATACTCACATACTTATAATCCTAGTTGGAAAAATCATTTAAATTTCAGTTGGAGAAATAATAATAATGTACAATCCTCACAAACACCACCTCTACAAAATTTTCAAAACTCTCAACCTTATGTAGAAGATACAATGCATTTATTCATTAGAAAGCAAGATATTATTAAAATCAAAATGCACACACTTTTTCTGATTTGAAAGATATTCTTACTAAAATTGCTTCTGTACTCACAATTTAAGAAAAGGGTAAATTTCCAGCCCAACCACAACTAAATCCTAAGATTCAACAAAATTCACCCACCTACCAAGTTAAGTTAGTTATAACTCTTCGTAGTGGTAAGGTTATTGACAGACCTATTCCTAAACCTTGTGAAAACAAAGATGATGAAAATTCAAAGGGTAAGGAATGACTAAATCAACTTATACCTAGTGAAGAAATAACTAGTGTTCCATTTGAACCACCTTTCCTCAACATTGAACAAACCAAAGAAATCAAATCATTCTTCTGAGATTTATGAAATATTAAAGCAAAGTGAAAATTATTATTCATTTGTTAGATGCAATTAAACCGGTACCTTTATATGCCAAGTTTTTCAAAGACTTATGTACTATCAAGAGGAAATTGAAGGTAAGAAAAATAACTGAACAAGTAAGTATTATTTTATCTACTAGTAATATATTGAAATATAAAGATCCTAGTTGTCCTACTATTTCTTCTATTATTAATGATAATAAAATTGAGCATGCTTTACTAGACCTTAGTGCTAGTGTCAATTTGCTTCCATATTCAGTTTATCTTCAACTTAATCTTGGTGAGTTGAAATCAACTTCAACTACACTTTTGCTTGCTGATAGATCAAAGAAAAGTACCAAAAGAATAATGGAAGATATTTTAGTACAAGTTGATAAATTTATAAATCATGTGAATTTTATTGTCTTAGAATTTGAACCTGTTGTGAATAATTACAAACCATTTCCTGGAATTGAATGTTTTCAACATGTGTAGGCAACCTAATAAAGAAAATGAGAATGAAGATGACACAGATGAACAAAGAGAATTGCTTGAGTCTTGCATAGAAGAAAATATTCAAAAAGGTGATTTTTCTTAACTCATTGATATTTGTTTAGTTAATTCAATTGAACATATTAATAACTTGAACTTGATACTTCTAATTCATTACTTGATTTTGTGTAGACTTTACAAAATGATGATGAAGACCAAAAATTTGAAGAACTTGGAATCATTGGAAAGACAGAACTAAAAGAAGCACCAAAACAATTGCATAGAAGAAAATATTCAAAAAGGTGATTTTTCTTAACTTACTGATATTTGTTTAGTTAATTCAATTGAACCAATTAATAACTTGAACTTGATACTTCTAATTCATTACTTGATTCTGCGTAGACTTTACAAAATGATGATGAAGACCAAAAATTTGAATAACTTGGAATCATTGGAAAGACAGAACTAAAAGAAGCACCAAAACTAGAATTGAAATAATTGCCAAATGGATTGAAGTATACTTTTCTTGGAGAAGAACAAGCTTATCCTGTTGTGATTTCTTCCATTTTAACAAGCGAACACGAAGGTAAGTTACTATATGTTCTTAAAAAGCATAGAAATGCAATTGGATGGACTTTAAATTATATTAAAGGCATTAATCCCTTAATTTGTACACATAGAATTAATTTAGAGGAAAATTATAAAACATGTCAACAACCTCAAAGAAGATTAAACCCACACGTGAAAGAAGTAATTAAAACTGAAGTCCTTAAATTGCTTGATGTTAGAATTATCTACCCTATTTCTGATAGTAAATGGGTAAGTCCTACCCAAGTTGTGTCTAAAAAATCTGGAATCACTGTTGTTAAAAATGAAAAAGGTGAGTTAATTCCAACACGAATTATATCTAATTGGCGCATGTGCTTTGATTATAAAAAATTAAATGAAGCCACTAGAAAAGATCATTTTCCCTTGCTATTTCTTGACCAAATCTTAGAAAGAGGAGTCGGACATCCTCATCGCTTTTTAGATAGCTACTCAGAGCTATTATCAAATTCATATAGTACTTAAAGATCAGGAAAATACCATATTTACATGTCCCTTTGGAACATTTGCATTTAAACGAATGCCTTTTAGACTTTGTAATGCCCCTGCAACATTTTAAAGATGTATGCTAAGAATTTTTCGTGACATGGTTGAGCATTGTTTAGAGGTCTTTATGGATGATTTAACTGTGTTTGAGAATTCTTTTGATGATTACCTTGATATTTAGAAAAATTTTTAAAAAGATGTGTTGAAAACAAATTTGTGTTGTATTGGGAAAAATATCATTACATAGTTACTTCGGAATTGCATTAGGTTATGTTGCATCTGTTAAAGGAATTGAAATTGGCAAAGCAAAAATTGAAGTCATATCTAAATTACCACAACAAAAAATAGTTAGAGATGTGCGATCCTTTTTAGGACATGCAGCATTTTATAGGAAGTTTATAAAAAACTTTAGTATTATATCTAAACCACTTTGTAATTTCTTAATAAAAGATGTACTATTTAAATGGACTGGTGATTACAAAAAATCCTTTGAACAAGTAGTTTGTCTTTTAACATCTGGACTATTATGCAATCTCCTGATTGGTCTTTACCTTTTGAACTGATGTGTGATGCAAGTGATTTAGTCGTTGGTGTTGTTTTAGAACAAAGAATAAATGGTAAGCCATTTGTAATTTATTGTGCAAGTAAAACTTTGGATAGTGTTCAAATGAATTATTCTACAACTGAAAAAGAATTACTTGATGTGGTATTTGCATTAAATACATTTTGTTCATATTTAATTGATTTTAAATATATTGTTTTTACTGACCATGCCACTTTAAGATATTTGATAACTAAACAAGATGCCAAACTAAGGCTAATTCGTTGGATTCTGTTACTCAAAGAATTTGACCTCACCATCAAAAATAAAAAAGGTTCAAAAAATGTCGTTGCTGATCATTCACCAAGACTTACATCTAAAATCTGCATTGACATAACGCCTATTAATGATTATTTTCTGGATGAATTTTTATTTTCTGTTAATTCAATGCTATAGTATGCTAAAATTGTTAATTTTCTTGTTGCAAATGGAATGCTTTTGCAATTAAACACTCAAGATAAGAAGAAATTTTTGATTGAGGTAAAGAAATTTGATTGGGATGATCATTACTTATTCAAATATTGCCCTGATAAAATTTTTTGATGATGTATTCCCAACGACGAAGTAAGTAGTGTTATTAAATTTTACCATTCTGAAGCATGTGGTGGACATTTTTCTTTAAGAAAAACTACCGCTAAAATTTTACAATATAGATTTTATTGGCCCACCATATTTAAAGACACATATGAATTTTGTAAAACTTTTGAAAACTGCCAAAAATTAGGATTAATTACTAAAAGAAACATGATGCTTTTAAATCCCTTACTTGAGATAGAAATATTTGACTGTTAGGGAATTGATTTTATAGGCCATTTTCTATCATTATTTGGATTTGTAGATATTTTGGTTGCTGTTGATTATGTCTCAAAATGGATTGAAGCAATTTCTTGTCGGCAAAACGATCAAAAAATTGTGATTAAATTTTTAAAGAAAATATTTTAAGTAATTTGGAGTTCCTCAAGCCATTATAAGTGATGGAGGTAAACATTTTTATAATAAACCTTTTGAGTCTTTAATGAAAAAATATAAAATTACACATAAAGTTGCTACTCTTGTCATTCTCAAACAAGTAGTCAAGTTGAGTTAGCAAATAAGGAGATAAAATAAACTTTAAAAAAGACGGTTAACCCAAACCGAAAGGATAGGTCTCTTAGACTTATTGATGCACTTTGGGCCTACTGCACAACATTTAAGATGTGTTTAGGAATGTCTCCTTATCACTTTGATTATGAAAAACCTTGTCACTTACCAGTTGAACTTGAGCATAAAGCATTTTGGGCTATTAAAACTCACAATGCAAGCCTTGGTAATGCTTATAAATTACGTAAGTTGCAATTGAATGAACTTGAGGAATTACGTAATGACGCATATGAAAATTCTAGAATTATAAAAGTAATAACCAAAGCTTTTCATAATAAAAGAATTTTTCAGAAAATATTTGAGATTGGTAAAAAAATTTTACTTTATAATTCTCGTCTTTATTTATTCCCAAGAAAATTAAAATCAAGGTGGAGCATTTTTGTTAAAATGTGTATATCTATATGGGGCCATAGAATTGAGAATTTAAAGAGTGATGTCATGTTTAAAGTTAATGGTCAGAGATTAAAACCATATCTAGAATACTAAACCCATGAGAAGACATCGAAATCAACTTGTGTAACCCACCAAATCTTGATTAAATCTTTAATGCGTTACTAATACTTTTTAATCATCATGTTTTATTATTATTTCGCCGTTTGAGTTTTTAATTATATTTATTAACCCACACAACACATCTGTTGAGTATTATAATATTTCTTACTTAAGTATTTTTATTTAACAATTGTGTTTTCTCTCATCTTTTTCATTTTATATCATGAATATTTCAATTAGAAAGATCCTCTTGAACCATTTCTGAACTCTTTTACGTGTGAAGTTTCACTTAGCAAGTTTGATACAAAGTTGTAAATCACATCCAATTTGGGAACGACTGACCACCAGATTTTGTGTTTTATGTTGAAGATCTTAAAAGACAACTCCGGGAAATAGAGGGTAGTATTTATCGTACCTAATTGGAACTTGAGGTTAATGCAATAAAAAGATGTATATAAGTTTTATTTTATTTATTGTTAGTGTGTTTTCTTTTTGTTATTTTGTTGGCTTTCACGTTTATTTTGATTTTGTATATTTAATTTCTTTATTTGTGTTATTTTGATTTACTTTCGTACATAAATAATAGATAATAGTACTATGTGACTTTTTAAGCTGATATTTTCAATGTTCCATAATTATTGAAACCCTAAAAACTAAGCATCAAAGAAATACAATAAAAACTGCATAAGCATTTTCCTTTTCTCCCTCAAAATACCCTCAAAAAAATTTACAAAACTCGTTGTGAATGATTACGATTGTTAATGATCTATGACATTCTTTCTAACATTCATTGGTCAGTTGAAGCAAATGTTCGATTAGCAGGTAAGTTTTCTGATCGATTTATATCTTACATGCCTGATTTTGGTAAAAACACACATGTTAAAAAGAGAAAAGTTAAACAACTTGGCTCTAAATGTCAAATTGTAATAACCCACGTTGTAAATATTTAGGAATGAATTTTTATGCTCGTAAAGATAAAATTAAATTTGTTAAAGATGGCAAGAGTAAAGAATCGTTAGATGATATCTTACGATCTCTTGAGACGCATCGAAGTAGATATGTGCAACGTGCAATTTACCAGCATTCGAAATAGAAAACACATAGTTTAGTCTTGAGAATCTGACTCAAAAAGACCATGTTTGCCAATTTATAAGAAAACTGGATGGGAAACCTATCCTTGACCCATAGAAGGCGTTCAAGTTGTTACTAGACATAAAACCAGAAGAAGATGTGAGCTACAATCACAACTACCAGTAAATATCTTTTTCCTTTTAGTAATCTTTTATTTTACGCATTATTACTATTGATAGTGTGATTTTTTATCTAATTACTATTTTTTTTTTCATGTTTGCTTTTCAATAATGAACTAAAGTTTCATGCCTCATTTGATAATAACACTACTCCTTTGATAGCTGTATACCATTATGTTTGTCTTTAAATACATACTTCTTTTCAAACCCTCACAAATTATTTTTTAAGATTATTCCAATAGCAGCATCTTCGAGTAGATAATTCAAAAATATTTGTGTGCTTTCTGGGTTTCGTTATGGAAAGTATAAGGATTTCTTTGAGGCAGTTATTGATCTTGGTCATGTTATAGCACAGAGAAAACTGTACCTAATTTATGAAGAAGGTGACCGAGGGTTATCAAAGCTTATCTCAAAAGCTGTTTTCATTGAAGAAAGCCAAGTACTAGGCATCATCCCAAAAGTCTTAAAACCTTTAGGATGTCTACCTATCCCACTAACTAGAGAGGAACTAATCGTCTCAGGTATAGAAGAAGTATTATTAGAAATGTTAAATCGTGCTGATGTTTTCATCTTTTTGCTAGGAGATCTTGCAACTCTGGAGGCACTGATTACATTTACATATTGGGCCTATTGAACATTCATCAGAAACTCACCAATTTGTTAAATGTTAATAAATTTTATGATGGCTTGCTAATATTTCATAACCATGTAATTAATAATCATTTTGTTTCACCCACTGTTAAAAAATATTTTATTTGTGCTCCTACTGCTAATGAGTTACTTAATCTTTTATAAGCTTACAAACCAGAGCCAGATCTCATGACTTTGGCATTAGAATAGTTGACCGATGATGATAATAGTAACAGTAGTAAAAAGTGTAAATTAAATTTAACTCTCTGTTTGTAATATTTTTTTATTATAGTGGTCATGTAATGCCTTTTAAACTCTACTTCTTTACTTTAAAACATTGAGGACAATGTTTCATTCAGGTTAGGGGAAGGAAATAGTTGACAATTGTGGAATGAGTCAATCTTGGTGATGTTTTTACTAATTTATGTTGTAAAAACTAAATTTGGATAAGTCTTGAGTCGAAGATGGCTGAATGTGAAGTGTAGAGGCTCTAGAAACATATCTTTTTAGCCCTAGAGTTACACAAAAAAAAATGTTTTGTTGTTCTTTGTCGTCTACTTTTAAGCTTCTGCAACTAATTCAAGTATGATATTCTCTAGTTTTTCTTTTATTTTTTTATTTTTTTAAAATTTTATTTTTGCATGCATATCTTTAAATTATGGAATGATAAAAATAATATTTAAATTAGGTTGGACGGTGGAGATAGTTGATATAAATTGTAAATATATGTGTTTGCTTATTTTTCTTTAAAAAAAATTAAAAATAACAAATTTGTTTGTCTAGGATGGCTGTGTAAATAGTTAATACTTTTGAGATACATCATAATTGTATAGTTTATAATATATTCTGATTTTGAAAGTTATAGTAAGTTGTTTTTGTTCCATTTTTCTTCCAGTTACTCAAATTTGTGAATTCTCTTTTGGTAATGACTCATGAAACTTTTTTTGTCATTTATTTATTTATACAGGTATTATTAAACTATTCTTCTCACACACACACTATCACACATATTTGTGGGTTGTAAGTTAAATTTTTTTCCAATATTTGATTCTCTTGATTTATCAGAAAAAAATATTCAAAGTGGAAAGTGAATATACTCTCAAAAAAATAAAAAATAAAAAAAATAAATGTGTTTAATTCTGCTATATCTAAAACCTGAGTAATTAAGTCCATATGGGTGTTTTAACACTTAATGCTCTAAGGCTAACTGGTTTGTGAGTCATTGTCCTAAAGTTCGCTTCATACTTTGTAAATATAGTGTTTGCTTATCTATAAAAATTCGAGTAATTAAATCCGTAGGGGTATGTCAAAACCTAGTGCCCTAAGGCCAACTAGTCTGAGAGTCATTGATCTAAAGCTCGTTACATGGATTGAAGATATAATATTTTAAATTGTGTGAATAATCTACTATCTAATAAAATATTTTCTCTAATAAATCACAAAAACAAAAAGTATTGTTCTCTTTTAATGAAGTCCCATAGTATTGTGTTAATTTCTTAAACACAAAAGAAGGTTTGGTGATATCTTGGATAATGAGTGAATGACAAAAACTAAAATAAATTAATTTTGAGAGAATTTATTTATTTGGTAGGTTAGAGACTAGATGAACAATTGTTTACTTGCATGTAAATTTTATATAAGAAGGTTTGCATAAGATCAATAATATTTTAGTGTACTAAAACGACACTAATCAAATAGGTCATGGATTCCTATGGACTAATAAATATCAAACTTTCTAGAAATCTAGCTCCTGATTCATGAACTTGGACAGGTTTATATTTTGAGTATGTCATATAGAAAAAAAAAATTGTGCATTGAAAATCTTTGACCATTTATTATTTTTCCTTGATATGTATTTTGTTTCCAGGTACTTTATATAGAACAATATAAGCAAGCAGCAAGAGCTTACAAAGAACCAAATGTACCGTTAGGTCTTAAGCAAGAAATTCCAAGACTTTGTAGATTGTAGAACTAGAAAGAAACCAGTCACATATTATTTTAATGATGATAAATCACTTGAATTATATTTCAATTTGATTTTTTTCTTTTTAAAATTGTTACAACCCACAAATATATTAATCGGGTTTCTATTAGAGTCTAAATACATACACTTACACCATATCATTATTGTTATTTTTGTATCATTTCATGTTTACTCGTTAATTTATATGATCTTTCACAAGATGGCATTGATCACAGCGGTTGTGGTTGTTTGCGGCAGCATAGTTCTTATAGCGTCACCAACTTGAGGTAAGGAGAAGATTTGATTTGTTACTTTAATGGCCCCGCGTTATGTTTGTTGTTGTTGTTGTTGTTGCTATTTTCGAATAAACTAATATTGATATGGCTTTGTGCTTAATTAATTAACTACTTTGTCAAGAAATTTCCAAGTACCATTTATTTGGGCAGTTGATGTGTCTTGTGCTCCAAGGTGTTCTTGAGTCCTAAAATAACTATTACGGTCATAATTATGATAGCAATTATTATGATAATTGTTATTTTGGTTATTATTGATCATTATTATATTTATTATTGTGCTTATTAGTATGAAAATTATGATGATTATGAGAGTTATAATGTTTATAATTATTTGGGCATTTATGATGATTGTTATTATTTATTAGGATGATTATAATTATTTTGGAGGTCTCTTCCATGGCATCTGATACTCTTTTCTTCTCACTGAACACTCTGCTAAATCATTTTCTGGAAAATTATTTTAAAGCTTATGAGTTAAAAGGCAATGCAAAAAAAGCCACAAGGGATATGGTATAGGTTTTTCCCATAAGAAACCTGATTATTAACTTGAGCGTCAGAGGATTTTTGCCAAAAAAACATCCAAAGATCTCTTATCGTCTTTATAATTTAACTGTTGACTATCAGCTCACAGATTATTTGCTTATGAATTATTTTCTCATGTTAGTAGGATGTTAATGGAGATTAGTAAGCCGCTTCCTCACCAAAAATAAATTTAACGATGATGCTAAAGTCTGATATCAAGTCTTGAACCGAATGAGTAAATTTCGGCATCAACATTTGACACTGTCTATGGGGAATGGTATGAAAAGCTAAACTTCTTGTCTCTATTAATTTTTCATTTAGCCAAAGTGAAGGCATAATATTATCATGCTCAGAAGTCCACCAAAAAATAATAGAATTGGATCACTATGTACATTTATTTGATTATATGATATCATAATGGTATAATGTATGGATATAAATTCAGACCCTGATTAATTCTTTAATTCAGCATGTTTCGCCAAAAAAATTAGTCTATGAATCAATAATATATACATCATAGTTTTAGATCTACTTCAATCTTTTATGATTAAATTATAGTATATATAACTTTGAATAAAATGGATGCAATAAAAATTCATTCATTATTTTTCTTTTCTTGTTGAATTTTTGCTAAAGCGGGTAGAAAGGTTGAAAGCCATGAGATCTTAAACTGACCAAAGAAGGAGATTTACTTTAGTCTGTAAAAGGTTGTAAGACATAAAACCTTTTCGAGGTAAAATATAAAATCTTTAGATGACCAGACATACTTGACTATGATTTAGGTGAGTAGGTTAATAATATATCTTGAGGCAAACAAAAACATCGAAATCTCAAAGCCTCGCTTAAGGCAAGACAAGAGTAAAAAATTGCTTGCTCATGCTCGACCAGATGAAAGTTGAGCATATAATCAATTTTAAAAATATTTTTAGGCAAATAAAAAAGCTTGAAGTCTTAAAGCCTGCTCGAGGTGAGACAAAAGTCAAAGTTTGCTCAAGTTTATAGTTGATTACAAAGAATATTCTAAGGCAAGTAAATGATTTGAAGCCTCAAAGCTTGCTCGGGGCGAGGCAAGGGTCAAAGTTTGCCAAATACAACTCGACTAGATGAGGTTGAGTAATAAAAGATGAAAATATTCTAAGGCAAATAAAAAGACTTGAAGTCTTAAAGCCTACTTAAGATGAGATAAGAGTTATAAATTTTTCATCTCATGCTCAACCAGATGAAACTGAGAAGATAATAAATTTTGAAAATATTATAAGGCAAATACAATGTCTGAAGTCTCAAAACCTGCTTAAAGTGAGACAAGAATTAGAAATTTATCTTCCCAAGCTAGGCCGGATGGAGTTGAGCAGATAACCAGTTTCAAAAATATTACAAGGCAAATAAAATGTTTGAAGTCTCAAAGCCTAAATAAGGCGAGACAAAAGTAAAAATTTTTTTCAAAGCTTGATTAATTCGAGCAGGAAATTGATAGATTTGAAAAATATTTTCAAGGCAAATATAATATCTATAAGTTTTAAAGCCTGATCGAGGTGAGACATAATATTTTTTACTTTTATCTCTGCTCAAGCGTGCTTTGAGACTTTAAGTCTTTTATTTACCTTAGAATATTTTTAGATATATCTGCTACCGCTCAACTTGATCAAGCTTTTAGCAAATTCTTGACTTTTGTCTCACCTCGACTAGGCTTAGAGACTTTAAGTCTTTCCATTTGCCTTAAAGTATTTTCCAAACTGATTATCTACTTTAAGTTTGTTTGGTCGAGAATGAGCAGGCAAATTTTTTACCCCTATCACGCCTTGAGTAGGTTTTGATCCCTCCTAACCCTCCTTATTTTTCAATGATTGGTTAAGTGTGTGATAATCAAGTCAATTTTTTCAATGATTATACACATTTGACCAACCATTGAAAAATAAGGAGGGCTAAAAGGGAAAAAAAACTATATGCGGATCCTAATTCATTCACTTAATACCATTAATACTGCAATTACAGATTTTACAATTCACATTTGACCGACAGGAATAGAAACTACATATGCCTCACAATATTAAGTACGGTTTTTCTTAAATTATTTTATTGCTTTTTAAACCCTTAAGCACGTTGTTCTGATTTTAAGCAAAAGGCATCTGTCTATCGGATGACAGGTGTTTGGTGAATAAAATGATAGCAAGCGTGTTGCTTTGATTTCATTCAAAGGGTGCCTGTCGCCCATGGAAATCTCACAACACTTGCTTATTAGGCGATAGGCGCTTATTGTGTGGAATAACAGTGAGCATATTCGCTATTATTTCGAGCGATAGACATCTTTCGCTCAAAATCAAAAAGCAAGCATGTTGCTGAAATTTCATGTGAAGAGCGCTGTCGCCCGTGCAATAGGCTTCCTGAATCAAAGCAACACCCATTGCACGAAATCACTTGCTCTGCTTTGCCGAACATAGATTCGCACCAAGGCACAATTAACCCACAACACAATCTATAAAAAATGACATAATGAAGTCTAATAGGTATTTCAACAAACACCTTATATGTTATTTCTCTCAAATCATAATTTCATTAAATATTTTCAAAATTCATAGAAAATTAATGATAGTACTCATCTATTATGAAATATACACTCAACTGCATTCGAATGATAGTCCAATATAAAAGAAACAAAAAAAAAATTGTTTTGAGAGATGAAGCTGTAGTCAACCGCCCATCCAACTACTGTTTAAGTGTTGGAAATACAGCTGTGTAATGCTAGAAATGAAACTACCATCAAATGTCTGTCCAACTACTGATCATTGTTGGCGGAAAAGTTAAGATTGGTGCCGTTGGATTTGGGAGATAAGAGAATGTTTGATTTTTAGTTTTTAGAACGGTAAGAGCATTGTTGTTCGAATATATTAAAATTGGCTATATAGGTAGAAAAAGTTTAATTGAATAATTCTAAAAGACCCTAAAACTTTTGAGCTGTTTTTATAAATTTCTCCCAAATCTTAAAAAAATCAACAAAAACTTAGCTAAGTAGCGAATTAAAATCTGAAAGGAAAATAAAAATAGAGCTAACAATTAGCAAGGAAAGAGCTCAGATCAGTATATCAATCGACAAAATTCAATGCATTATAAAATAGTGTCCCAATAAATTGGACGCTCTTATTTTTCCACACGGCCCATCTCATGGTGATCACGTGGCCTTAGTGCCTGTGTTATTCAATGCACCGTATAATTTGCGTCTCGACTAACACACGGTCCCAACCGAGTTCCTTCGACATGGTTCTCTCAAGCGCCCTAGTATACTCTACTTGTTCACCTGTGTTGGTTTGGGGTACGGTCAGTTCACCGGGAGGATCGCCCTCCCAATTCGAAGTTTTTTCCTGGAAGTTTCCACCTTGTTGATTATGACAACAGTCGCGACTATAAACAGAGAATTTTAACAAAAGTTGATGCAACACTTCAAGATAAATTATGTGAATATGGATGCTTGTTCGTCTTTAATATAGCTTATTTAACATCATATTGTTTAACAATTTTACTCATCATATAATAAATTAATGGTATTAAAATCTTTTCGTTTTTTAAAATACTTGTACACAGTGGCGGTGCCACATTCAACCCTTGGTTGATTTTTTAAAAATTACAAATTGTTTCATTTTTTATTTGATTTACCATAAAAGCTTTTGTTAAAATTTAAAAGTAACTAAAATATTAAGTTTTTACTTTTTACACCTCCAATTCACAAAGAAATATTATTATTTTTAAATTCCTAAAGTCCTAACTCTTCTAACGTAAAAGAATATAAACTACTCATCTTATTAAATTTTATCTAATTAATTTTTCTTCAATAGATCTTATAACACTTAGAATTCAACTTGATGTTTATATTATATATATGGGTCATGATAATAAATTTTAAGATTGAAAGAGATTGATAAACTAATAAGAAAAATAATTGATACTAAAAATGATTAATTATATTTATTAATTTATATATTAGTGACATTAATATTGATTTTACTGTTTGCTGCAATTATAATAGAAATAGCATTTTTAGCTATAAATTTTATGAGAAATTACTAGTAAAATTAGATGGGAAAACTGAATATATATATATATATAAGAACTGGGATTGTGGGATGTAAGTGAGTTCCTTGGAATATACAAAATCAGATTTTAATTAAGCAATAAATTATGTAATACCAAATTAAAATTCTTTAAATTTAATTCTTTATAGATCTTTCAATTTTAAACCAATTTTATTCTTTAAATCAAACCTAAGCAATACAGGGTTTGATAGAAATTAAACATACATTATGGTTGGCTTTCTAACATACATAGTACCAGATCTGGATCCCAGAAATGGTGCTCTGAGTGAGGAGGGAGAAGAGAAATACAACTGAGGAGAGAGATCCGGTCTCTATGCCTCAGAGGAACGTACAGTTTGTATGGTAGATCTGATATAGAAGATCAGTCTACAAATCATGCATAAATAAAGAAAACTTTAAATAAATTACGGTAAATTAAATAAATAAAGTATAGAAATTAAAATGCATAAAATAAAGTGCAGAAATTAAAAGTGCAGAAATTAAAGTGCAGAAATTAAAAGTGCATAAAATAAATTAATTACAGACTTTAATTGCTTTAAAATAAATTACAAGATAAATGCTTACATTTAATTAAAATGAAAGCTAAATGCTTTAAAGAAAGATTGCAAGAGGAGAAGGAAAAACTCAGAAGACAGGAAATATTTCCTCAAAGTCTTCTGTTCATCGTTTTCCAAAGATAGGGAGAGAGAGAGAGAGAGAGAGAGAGAGAGAGTTAGAGAGAGAGAGATCTAGAAATTCTGAGGAGTCAATAGTCTTCCTTTAGAATTTATACATAAATTTTTAAATTATTCACTGTTCAATGTAGCGCATCCTGTAGCGACATCAGATAATCTGTAAGCGTCTCGCAAGCAATTTAACTGTAGCATCGCAATCACTGTAGCTTTATACGGGCTGTAGATTTATACGGAGGAATACAAAAGTTTTACAAATACAAATACTAATGAAATACATTCGTACAAATACAAGTAAAAATACAAAAACAAATAGTATCTTCACAACGATATAATAGAAATACATACGAAATACATTTAATTGGAAAATTCTTTACTCTTTTTTTTTTACATTACGTAAATTACAAAGCTTTAATGCTTTAATCGAGACAAGATGCCGAAACACATATCTTCATTTTCATCTTCAAGAGAGATGAATAGCTCTTCATTACTTGAGGAACTCGAAGAAGAAGAGCTTGCAATAGAAGTTTCTGATCTTGAGGTGAGCAACTGCTGCATAATTTTGAAATACTCATCTTTAGTCTTTGCAGAGGCTAATAGGGACTGTGCTTTTGACCTTTGGGCCAAGAAAGTGCTTTGGGCTTTAGATTCTTCAATGCTTGGAGTCAAATGGGCGCTTGAAGAGAGCCATGCACGAACAGTGGACTCAGAGAGTTTTGACTGCTCATCAAATTTTGACCATCACTTAATTTTAAAATGTCTTTGTAAAATCAACTGGGAGTCCTGAGTGTGGTTTTGGAAATTCCACATCCAAACCCATGGAAGAAAGAAATTTGTACAGAAGTAAAGAAAATGAGGAAACCTCTTCTCAGATTCAGAAGGGATATAATGAGCTTTAAAAAGGTTTAGGTAATTTTTAGCATTGGCTGTCAAGATATCATGGCTAGGACCAAAATAGTTCCACCATTGTTGGAACCAGTTTGGAAGACTTTGCACGGTTATCTTTGAATTGAAGAAAAACAACCAGGAGTGTGTCTTTTTAGGGTTTTGGATAAAAAATGTATTAAACCAAGCTTGTTAATAATCCCAGTAAGAAAAAGACAAGCAATGGTTTGGGCTCAATTTAAATTTGGCGGGAAAAGCCTGAGTTTTATGGAGTTGAAGACCCTATTGTTTAGGAGTTAGGACTTTAAGAATTGTGGTCGTAGAATAGTGCCTCGTAATGAGCTTCATTGAGAAAGAAATGTTTGAATTTGATGATTCAAGTATACTCAAAAATAGCTTGATAGTAAGGTTGGGGTTTTTGTAAATCTCATGATTTAAAGAACCAACCTTTGGGGAAAATCTTTAAAACAGCTTAAGAAGGATCAGTATGATAAAATCCATCTTCCATAGATAAAATGTTTTGATGATGGACTTTATTATACCACTCCGATTTTTGTGAAAGCTTTTCCTGGGAAACAATAATTTGAGAGGAAGAACTTCCACCAGAAGCTAATTCTTTAGAAAAAGTAGGTTTTGTTATTTCTTTAGAAGTAACATTTTCTTGAGAAAGAGCTTTACATTTTGAAATGCTTTGTAAAGCAAATGGATTGCATCCATTCTTTTACCTGTTTATCAGATGCTAAGGCTTTAGATTGAGCGTCATGCTCTTCGACCATATCAATCCAATATTTAATTGGCATGCCAGAAGATAGTAGCTTGTCTTTAGAGGGAGTATTTTGAGGTTCTTTAGAGATCATTTGAGGGGAAAGGGTTGCAAGAGGTGCAATGTCTTTAATAATGGCTTTACCTTTATCTTTCTTCTTGGGCAGTATTATCTGTTTTGCAAAAATTCTCTGGTTAGAAAATCAGGAATAGAATTTTTGTCACCTTTAATAAACTCAATATCAAAATCAAAAACACTTAAAATAACTTGCCATCGTGCAAAAATTTGTTTAGATGCAATGTTTTGGACATCTTTTTCTAAAACATGTTTTGCAGGTTTGCAATCAATTCTAAGTAAAAATTTTTGATTTAATAAATCACTTTGAAATTTTGATATGCATAATACAATGGAAAGAATTTCCTTTTAATAGTAGAATAGTTCTGTTGGCAATCATTCCAATGTGCAGAAACATACTGTACTATTTGTTCTTTATTTTTATTAACTTGCTTTAAAATACCACCATATCCTAAGTCAGATGCATCAGTTTCAACTATCTTAGGTAATACGGGATTAGCGAGGAATAAACAAGGAATTTCTTTAACTGTTTGTTTTATCAATTTAATGACTTTAGTATGCTCATCAGTCAATGCAACAGGATTTTTCTTTAATCTATCATGAAGGGGTTTTGAAATCCTATTGATGTTGGGACAAAAATCAAGAACATAATTTAAACTACAAAGAAATCTTTATAGTTGTGTTTTATCAAGAATCTTATTAGGAAACTTGTCTGTAAAAGCAAGAGACCTCTCAATAGGAGTAATCGTTCCTTTAGAAATATAATGTTCAAGGAATCTAATTTTAGTTTGAAACAAGGAAATCTTTGAACTAGAAACAGCTAGTCAAGCTTTTTTAGTAGCAAAATAAAAAGTCTTTAAATGTTTGAAGTGTTGATCAATTGTATTAGAAAAGATCAAAACATCATCGATGTAAACAATGCAAAATTATGAATAAGGGTTATAAATATTATTCATGACTCTTTGAAATTCAGAAGGTGCATTTTTTAAACCAAATGGCATAACAGTCCACTCATACTGTCCGAATGGAACAGTAAAAGCAGTTTTATACCGATCTTTAGGATGAATTTGAATTTACCAAAAACCTGATTTCATGTCAAATTTTGAGAATATGAAAGCAGAGTGGAGTTTTTGTAGTAAGTCTTTTTTATTAGGTATTGGATACCTAATCCATTTTAAGGCTTTATTTAACGGTTTGTAATTTATCACAAGTCTTGGAGTGCCACATTCAATTTCAGAATTCTTGTTTACATAAAAAACAGCACAAGACTAGGGAGATCTTGACTTTACAATTAGTCCTTTAGTTTTCAAATCTTTAATTTCATTCCTACAGTGTTGTTCTAATTCTATATTCATCTGGATTGGGCGAGCTTTTGTAGGAATTTGTTTTTCATCAAAAGAATTTCATATGGCAAGTCTACCATGTGTTGTTTTTTGTTCTAGAAAGCAGTTGGTAAATCAGCACATATTTCTTTTTCAATTAAGTCTTTAAATTCAAAAATCTTCTTTTTTATAAGACTAGTTTGTATCTGGCTTTCAATCCTTTGTAAACCTAAATCCTTTTGTAAATAAAATAAATTATTTTGATTTGATTTGAGCAAAACATTGATTTGATTTTGATAAATAAAACAAGCTTTTACAATATTTAGATTTCTTGTTCTAGGCTTTTCAATAAAGGAAAATTTTAATTCTTTATCTTCAACTTTAAAAATTATACCATCATAATTAACAATATAAGGAGTAATAAGGTTTATGAATGGGGTTCCAAGTATGATAGTATGATGTATGTCATTTGTCAATAGAAAGGAAGTTCGAAATTCAAAACCATCATTTAGTGTAGAAGCATCAACTTTAGAGGTAATTTTTAATTTTGAATTATTAGCAGCTGAAAGTCTTTTATTTTTTTTTCTGAAATCTTTTGGGAACAATATCTTCTTTTATATAATTTAAATCAGCACATGTGTCAAAAAGGGCAATGGTATCGATTTCAAATTCTTTGGAAAGTATCAAAGTAATTTTAATCAAATATTTTCTTGTAGTGATTTGTTTCAAAACAAACAAAAAATCATTAGGTAATTTTTTTATGTTTTCAAGGTTTTGATTATCACCATCAAACTTTATTTCTTTATCTTCATCACTATCTGAATTATCTTCTAATTGTTTTAACAAAAATTGGATAATTCCAAAATCAGTTTTTTGTTTCTCTTTAATTTTTTATTTCAGATTTAATTTCCTTAATCTCCTTTTGAAGATCTTGAATGTTAGGAGTTGTTTTTTTTTTCTTTCTTTTTATTCAAGATTTCAGTGAGGTTATAGGCATTTTTCTTTAAAACAGGAGTTTTGAAAGATTCAGCTTTGTTGTTCTGATCAAAGGTTTTCAAAAGCTTATCAAGATACTCTTTTTGTAAAACTGGATCAGAAATATGTTTAACAACATCAAGATAAGTTTCCTGTTCTTTAATTAAAACATTGGTTTTCTTTAAAAGTAGGGATTCGTAATCACTATCACTTGAATCAGAAGTATCAGAGTCAATTAACTCATCAACTTGTAAAGGTTCACTGTCTCCTGTCATAAAAGACTCAGAGTCAGAAGATTCAACTAAAAGTGGGGCTAACTTTGAAAGTGTTTCATCATCAAGACCAAGTTCATGAAGCTTTGTGTTCATTTTATAAAATCTTGCAGTATGGCCTTTTCTTCCACACTTATAACAAGTAACTTCTTTATAGTTGAAAGGTGTTTTAGAAGATGATTTTAAAGGAGCTTTAAAACTTTTCTTTTTAGAGAAACGAGTTTTTTTATAAGGCTTCGAAGGTTTCTTATAAAAGGATTCTCTAAATTCTTTTAAAGGTTGTCTGTATTTATGACTTCTAGATTTGTAGGATTTATAATGTTTTTTGTAAGTCTTCGAGGAACACTTACCATTACAATCTTTAGATGTAGAGGCTTTGAAAGGGTCATAGTTAAACTGTTTACAGAAACTTCCTAATTCTTGCTTAGATTTTCTAAGCTCCCATTTAAGACGTTTCTGTAATTTCAAATCTTGGCAAATCTTTAGACCTTATTTATTAACGAAACTGACTAATTCACCATAGGTGAGTTCATCATAAGGGACACGATTATCGTTTAGGGCTTTAATGGAATTTCTAACCTTTTCACCTAGAAGTGTAGGTAAACCAGCTAGAAATTTTTCTTTCCAAGTGATATGATTTGCATCATCTCTTAGAAATAGTCGAGTGAAGAAAGTAGTTTTATAACTTTGAAATTCACTAAGTTTTCTACATCTTAGGTTATGTAATAACTCAGCATTTTTATCACGTAGGTGAGAAGGGTCACCTATGAAATGAAGGGAAATGATCAAAATTAAAGTTGCAACAGCATCTTGAATTGGACTGTTATATTCATCCAGAATGAGGATTCCTTCCTCATCTATCTGAATTGCATTCAAGATGTTTGTTTGTTGTTGTTTGGTGAGGAGATGGTCCCACCAACCTTTAAGTTGACCAGTAAAATCCGCAATAAGGATTTCTGCAATTGCTTTGTCAGAAGTTTCTGATTGAGTTTTATAGGCATTAGCTACCATTGTCATTTGTTGTTATAGACCAAGTATATTGTACTCAGACATTGCATCTATATTCCATTCATAGACAGAAGATGCATTAAACCGTGATTGGTTTATTGCACTAGGCCTATTATCAACAGCTAAGTCAGGAGGAGAATAAGAAGCAACAGGGAGTGCTAATTCCCAATGAATTTTGTTTGTATTAGGAGTCGGCTCAAATTCTTCTTCAAATGCTTCTGCATTTGAAGTGGCTATAAAAGATTGATCATAATCTAATACTCTAATTTTATTACTAGATTGAGGAGTGTCAGGAACAATTTCAGCTTTTTTAGAGGAAGAGGATGAGATTTCTATCTCATTTAATCTTTCTCTAATGGCTTTAATAAAGTCTGATTTTGATTCTTGAACAAGCTTTTGACTATCTTTCGAAACCTAGAAAGGCTCGAATATAGGTTTCTTAAGTTTTTTGTCAGACTTTATTGGCTTTAAAGTAAAAATAGGAGAAACAGTAATGGTTGACTGTTGGATTTGATTTTCTATCCTATTCAACTGTTTTCCTATAGTATTTAGATTAGTATTACATAAATTATTCTGTTGGATAATACTATCTAAATCTTTATCAGGGTCATTTACCTTATGAATTTGTAAGGTGAAGCTTTAATTTGAGTAGGAGGATCACCATGATCAATGGTTATACTCCTAAGAGGTGGATGCTTTGATTCAATGATTCTATCACTATCAGAAAGATTCTATTCAGGAGTTTTCTTTCTAATAGTAATAGGGTTTGATTCTTTAAAGGGATAAGAAATATTGTTTTCAAAAGCATATATTTTGAACCAATCAAAAAATAAAATGTGAACTTTATGTAAATTGACAAATTCATAATATTCTTCTTGAATCTGTTTTCTTTGATTTAAAAAATGATTAAAAAACCAAAGTCTTTTTTCTTTATTCAAATCAGAATAGAAATCTTTGTGCAAAAGGGTTTTATCCACTTCGAAATCCTTTTCTAGGACACCTATTATATTTTCTGTAACAACAGAAAATGTAGAAGATGTTGGAGGAGAAAGTTCATTCTCTTCCTTACTTCGTTCACGTTGGCTACTGGTGTAAATTGGGTGAGGAACACTAGTAGAATAATCAACAGAACTAATTGAAGAACTAGGAATATCCGATGTGGAGAACCTAGGTTGGTCTTTACATGGTAGATTAATTACAGAAGGGACTTTAGAGAATTTCCTACTTGGAGAAGGAATACTGGAAACAGAGTCTTTATCTGAGAACTTATATGAGTTTGTCATTCTAAAAGATAATTTTACTTTGCCATCTGAATATTGAGTCACATTTTGCAACTCTGAATTTAGCTCAAGTTGTTTTGGAATAATTGGTTCAGTGGCTCCCTCAAGGATCCATTCCTCATGAAGGTTTATTTCTTTCCACTAGATAGGTCTAGGAATAACTGTATTAGCTTTGGACAAGTCGATCCGCAAGAGAAGAGTTTCATCTCTTTTGATCGGAGTTTATGTTACGTGATTAAACGCAGAATGCATTGCTTTATAGGAAATTTTGTAAATTAGGGCAACAAGGATTGATCTTTCAATCATGTGATAATTGTGGGTCTTAATCTGAAGAATCATGCTTTTGAAGATATTTTTATCTCTAAGTGAGACTGTGATATTTGGATAACAGTCAAATGAAATAAGATCTTTACAGAGACTCGATTCAATACTGCTAAGTAAAAAATCATCAAAAGAGATGAATCGACCATCTCTTAGAACTTCTAAGATGGAAGTGTCTAGGCCTTCTTTAGTAAGGGGCTTTATTCCAACTTGGATTAAACCAATATGCACATAATTAAATTTCTTTTCTTTTAAGTGCTTTAAAGAGTGTTCTGAAAACAAATGAATTGTTTCAAAAGGCTTTGAAAGAGTGATATCACGTTCTTCAGTTTTTATAACATAATCTGTCTTTAAAAAATCAAGTTTTTATAAATTGTGTCTTTAGAAATCTTTGGTAATTCCCAACAATCAATAGCTTTATTAAAATCTTCAATTATAAAATATTCAGAATTCACAACATTCTTTGAAACATTAGTCCTCTCAGAAGAAGAATTAGAGAAAGAAGATGCTCTACAGAGTATAAAATTCATGCAGTTTAAAACTTTTAATTAAACCTATATGGATGTCTACAGGTATGGTTTTACAACCCTTAAACGGAAAACTCTTATCCTAGACGGGACTTACTACTAGCAAATAATTCAACAACCACACAGAAATTAAATAAAAAGCATAAACATACACAAATTCTTTTACTCTATAATACACCTACCCCCTGGCTTTGATACCAATAAGAACTATATATATATATTTTTTTTACTCTATAATACACCTACACAAATTCTTTTACTCTATATATATATATATATATTGTAGTTTTGATGATAATGTTATTTTTTAATATTTTTAGTATATAAAAAATAGTTAGAAATATATTGAATTGAATGTATTAATAAGTTTTTATTTAATTTATTGATTATTTTTAAACTATATTATCATTTGAGTTTAGAGCAACAGCAGCTAACAAGGAAAGAGTTGGTACTGTATATCAATCGACATAATTCAATGCAGTATATAATCGTGGCCCGATGCATTGGATGTCCTTTGCTATTCCACACGGGGCCCTGACGGTGGTAATTGATATGTGGCTTTGACTATGGACCCTACCTGATTACAACCAGAGAATTTTAACAAATGTCGATGCAACACTTAAAGATAAGGCCCGGCTAAGTTACGTTTAACTGTAAGTAACAGCCATGCATTTTGATTTGTTGGATCAAAAGATTGAAATTGGATGGCTGAGATTAAAGACTAGAATAAAAATCAAATGTTGGCAACCGGTGCTTAACATTTGGATGGGTTCATTTTCATCTACACTCAAATATTTTAACAAATATTAATATGCATCCATTCGTTTTTTATGTTAAACCACACACCCCAACCATTAACTTTTCTATTATTAGAGTTTAAAAATTATCATCCCCTTACAATTGAATTTAATTAATCAGGTAAAATATTTCTTACAATAAAATATATAAATATTTTAAAATCAAATTTATTTTTTTATAAAAAATTCTAAAATCAAATTTAATTGTGTACTATTAAAAAAATTAATCTTGTTACTAACTAACTAAAGTTTATTTTTGGTCAACTATTTTATTCTTTGAAAAATCCTTGGATATAATTACTTTTAGAAACATGTTAGTATCACTTCATATTTCAACATTCATCCATTTAAACTAGTGTGAATTTTTTTAGTTTAATATTAAAAATATGATAGTTGATGAGAGAATTTTAATTTAATTTTTCATGTAAAATATTTTCTTATATTTGCATACATGGTATATCAAAAAAAATTTTTTGAGTTATAAAAAGATCATGTCACAAGACAAAAATATATCTTATTTTTCAATTCATAGAGTCTATATAAAATAATAAACACTTATTGATAATTGAAATAAGTTATTTGATTCGTGACTTCTTAAAGTAATATTTAGAAACACACAAGTTTCTCTTTCTTTTAAAAAGAATAATTAGTGTTAATACAAACATAGAATATCGATTTCATAATTCAAAAATGATTTAATTGAAGATGATTAATTGAATTTATCTTTGTATGATGCAAACATTCTTCAAATTGACGAAGTCAAGTCTCGTAATTAATTCAAATAAAGAACAATTAGGAAAATATTAATGAATAAAAATTCTATTAAGGGGTATTTTTGGAATTATAAAATACAAAGGAAGTAAATTAATAATTTTTAAATTTTAGTAATGAGTTAATTTAGAAAATGAGTTTAGAGAAAATTTTGAGGAGTTCAAAATGCTCTGCCTTTTCTTTAATTATTGGATGAATTTAAAATATATTAATTATTTATGAGAATATATTATTCTCTTCCAAAATTTATCTCGATAAAAAAAACCACCAAAGGTCTGTTTGTCTTTTATTTACATTTAATAATATTGGTGGTAAATATATGCAATCATCAATCAATTGTTACTCGATTATCCAAGCTAATCGATAAACTAATTGCGTTGAGTTGGAGCATCTGGTTGTTTGAATTACCAATAATTTTTTATCATAAAAAAACTTAAAGATTACAAATGAAATAATAAGTCTTCCATCTTTATAATAGAATTTGAATAACTCAAAGTGCACTATTAAATCCTTAATTTGATGAATCTGAAAATCTTACAGACTACACATAATGAATCCAACTTAACAATCAATAGAGATAAATCAATTTTACTAACAAGTCGTAAACCAAAGCGCAAGGCAACTTATTTATAAAAGTCAATATCATTTAAATAATTCCCCTTATAAACACACAAAACCATCACAAAAACAACAAAAAATAAAAACAAGTAGACAAGAAAAAAATAATTCACCAATCAAAATAAAAATCACAAATCATCCCTAAAAAAAATTTTCCTTGTAAAACCTACACAAAAACTATCACTTTAGGGTCGTTTATTAGAGTTAATATAACAATCTCTAATATGAACATATCTTCTGATCCAAACACTAGAGTAATTTTTCATGAGATTTATTAAAATAAAGCCTTAAAGATTTGAAGAAGAAATTAAAAAATATATATAAAAATAGAAATGAAAAAGGAAAGATTTTTTATCAAGAGTTTACATTTATATTTACATAACATAAAATATAATTTTATTTATTATTACACTATTAATTTGTTTAAAATTTAGTTTTTGAAAAGATAAATTTATTTCTATTTACATAAATTTTATTTTTTCCAAAAATAATTTTATGTTTATTTTTTATATTGGCCTAATGTTTAATTAACTACATCGGACAATAATTGACCATTTGGGGTGAGGTTGATGGCTGACACAAAAGTTGGTGTGTGCTAATATGATTAATAATAATAATGGGGTACATATGAAATTAACTCTTACCCAAGCAATAAAAGTTCGTTGGTATTCTGTAAACCGGATAATTACCGGTCAATTTGTCACATACCTCTACACTTGACAGCCTCTAAATCATTTGCTTGTCATATCTGTTTCTGTTTGGTACAATATCTGTAAGGTAGCAAGACCCTAAAGATAATTGTGTGAATCTGGGTACTTGTGCGACTTGACTTTATGTTGACGTTCACTGATCACCGGGCAGATCACAGTTGTGTTCGGTTCGGTTTCTATGAATTTTTTTTTTTTGAAATTTATATTTTTATTAAATTATTTATTAATTAAAAATATAATAACAAAAAAAAAATAGAAAGTTAATAATAAATACTATAATAATCTAAAAATAATTTTTATTTATTTTTAAATATACATGCATAAAAAATAAATATATTATTAATCATAAATTTAAAAAAGGTAATAAAAACTATAAGAGATAAAAAGTTATTAAGTAGAGAAATAAAAAAAAATTGTTCTAATAAATATCCTAAATAATTATAATTTTTCATAACAAATTTATCCGATTATTTATTTAATTTATTATTTCGTAATCCGAAACCGAACCGACCCGACTGGAGCCATCAGTTTGATTATTCGGAGTCTCTGTTGTTTCCCCACCCAAATGTTATGCTAAATCTCCTACTGCACACATGTAAGCCCAGAAATTATAACTCATAAATTTTATTCTCTCATCTTTTGGCTTCCAACTTTCAAAATGGTTGATGCGATTGTTTCCGCTGTCTTAGAGCATCTGATTTCAACGTCAGTTGAAGAGGCAAAAGAACAGGTGAGGCTGGTAACGGGCGTCGGAAAAGAAGTGAAAAGGCTTCAAGACAATTTAGAAGCCATTCAAGCTGTGCTGGTTGATGCAGAGCGAAGGCAAGTGAAGGAGGAGCGTGTGAGACTTTGGCTAGACAAGCTCAAACACGCATCCTACGACATTGAAGATGTGTTGGATGAGTGGAACACTGCAAGGCTCAAATTGAAAATCGAGGGAGTTGATGTTGATAATGCTATTGTTCCTCAGCAGAGGGTATGCGGCTCTTTCTTTCCTGATGCCTCTTGCTTTGGTTTCAAACGTATCTTTCTGCGTCGTGATATTGCTAAGAAGATAAAAGAAATGAATGAAACTTTAGATGATATTGCTAGACAGAAACATATGTTTAATTTAAGTGCCACTACAAGTAACGAGGATAAATCTGAGAGGATGCAAACTACTGCCTTAATTAATGTGTCTGAAGTGTGTGGTCGAGAAAAGGAGAAGAATGCTCTGAAGAGTAAGTTGTTAAGTGAGATTGCTGAACAACAAAATGCCATCCAAATCATCTCTCTCGTAGGGATGGGTGGTATCGGAAAGACAACTCTTGCTCAATTGGCTTACAATGATGCAGATATAATCTACAATTTTGATATTAGGATTTGGGTTTGTGTTTCGGACCCTTTTGATGAATTTCGGATTGCGAAAGCCATCATTGAAGAATTAGAAGGTTCTACTCCTAATTTAGGTGAACTGAATTCACTTCATCTACGCATTAATAAATCTATTGCGGGGAAAAAAATTTTTCTTATCTTAGATGATGTGTGGACAGAAGATCGCAATAAATGGGAATCATTCCAACGCTGTCTAATAAATGGACTTCGTGGAAGTAAGATTTTAGTTACTACCCGTAAGGAGGCAGTTGCTCGAATGATCGAGTCCACTTATGTTATCTCCATTAAAGAATTGTCTAAACCAGAATGTTGGTCACTATTTCAACGATTTGCTTTTCTCAATAGATCTCCTTCACAGTGTGAACAATTAGAAGAAATTGGTAGAAAGATTACATGGAAGTGCAAAGGCTTGCCACTTGCGGCTAAAACTATCGGGAGTCTATTGCGGTTTAAAGAAACTAGAGAAGAGTGGCAAAGTATCCTGGATAGTGAGATTTGGCATGTAGAAGTGTTTGAAAATGATCTTTTACCTGCTCTCCTACTGAGTTATAACGATTTGCCCAATGAGCTTAAACAATGTTTCTCCTACTGTGCCGTATTGCCAAAAGAATGCTATGTGGACAGAGATGAATTGATTAAATTATGGATGGCTCAAGGTTATATTAAGCAGAAAGGAAATAAAGAGATGGAGATGGAGATGATTGGTGAAAGGTATTTTGACTTATTAGCCAAGAGATCTTTCTTCCAAGAGTTTGAGAAAGACAAAGAAGGTATTGTTAAAAGATATAAAATGCATGATATAGTGCATGGTTTTGCACAACTTCTCACTAAAATGGAATGTGCTGCAATAGAAGTTGGTAGTGTTGGCGAGCCGCCTTTGTTGATAAATACTTGTTATGAGAAACTCCGTCACTTGATTTTGGTGCTTCACTACAATGCTTCATCTCCTGTTTCAATATGTAATGCCAAAAAGTTACGTAGCCTTTTAATCCAAGGCTATTCAATGCCGCTCATGCCAAGTTTATTTGATCAATTGACTTGTTTGAGGGCATTAAGAATTGGGAAGTATGGGCATGATCCAATTGATAAAATACCAAATGGGATTGAAAAGTTGATACATTTAAGATACCTTAAATTGTATTGTATAGGGATAGAAGAATTGCCTGAGAGATGCTGCGAGTTATTAAATTTGCAAAACTTAGACATCAGAAGATGTGGCAAATTGACAAGATTACCTCAAAACATAATAAAGTTAGTCAATTTGAGGCATTTAATATTTGATGAGGATGATTTAGAATACATGCCAAAAGGAATGGGGAGTTTAACTGGTCTTAGGACATTGAGTGAGTTTGTTGCTGTGAGTGGTGGTGGCAAATATGGTAGTAAAGCATGTAACCTTGATGGTTTGAGACACATGAATCATCTCCGAGGGTCTCTTAAAATTCGAGGGTTAGGGAATGTGACAGACGTTGATGAGGCTAAAAATGCAGAGCTTGAGAAAAAGAAGAATCTCGTTTGTTTGGAATTAGAATTTGACAAGGAAGAAGAAGAAGAAGAAGAAGACGAAGACGAAGTAAACCATCAAGCAATTATTGAGGCCTTACGACCACATCCAAATCTAGAGTCATTACAAATATCTTTCTATGAAGTCAAGGCTGGGTTCCCCAACTGGATACTGTCATTAAACAAGCTGAGGATGTTATGTTTCTCATTCTGCAAAAAGTGTGAGATTATGCCTCCTTTAGGAAAATTGCCATCCCTTGAAGTTCTCGACATATGGGCAATGCACAGTGTGAAAAGAGTGGGTGATGAAATTTTGGGTATAGAAAGAGATCATATGCATGGTATATTTCCATCTCCATCTTCATCTTCGTCTTCATCTTCAGTTGTTGCCTTTCCTAGACTGAAGAAATTTACACTTTGGAGTTTAGATGGATGGGAAGAATGGGAATTTATAAAAGAAGATATTACAATCATGCCTCAACTAAATTCTTTGGCTATTAGAGATTGTAGCAAACTGAAGACACTGCCTGACCAAGTTCTTCGGAGCACAACACTGAAGAAATTGGAGATTAATGATTGTCCTAGTTTACCAAAAAGTTTCAAAGAGGCTGCAGGAGATGAATGGTCAAAGATCTTGCACATTCCTATCATCATAATTGATAGTTGCTATGTCCAAATAGACCGTCGTCAAATTCAATAACAACAGCAATTAATTACTTTTGACAAACAGGTATTTTCTTCTCTTCTTTATTTTCTAAGTTATGAATTTAATTGTTTGAATCTCTCCAATAATAACACCGATTTTATCTTTTTCACTGGATAAGTTACTTTAGGATTTCCTATTTAACTAGTACGATGCAAGTAAAATTCAATTTGGATAAATTAATGGTATATTCATATTATTATTTCATCGCTTTACTGCATCAGTTATTGCATCACTTCACAGCAATCACTTCACCTGTAATATATTCCTCACAAGCAAATGGCTGTGGTTACCATCACTCTCAATTAATTTATTTTCTTGCTTCTTTTTGTTATTTGTATGTAGAAAATATATTGCATCTAATTCCGTATCATATATGTTATTTGGTGAAGAATATGCAAACTTTTTAATCTTTTTTAATTTCACATTTGATTTGCCTATCTCTTTGATCATATTTTAATCTTTAGTGAAAGCAATTACTTGGCCTTAAATTATTTAAGTTTTGCTGCAAATACTGAGACAAAACATTGTCTGCACTCAACGTAGAATATATTAGGGGCCAATTTGTCTGAATTCAAAATTCATATAATTTTCCATAAAACATAGAAAGGTTAGGCCAAAAAGGTTGCAGCAATTACCTTTAATTAGTTATACTATATACTATTGGGAAAACCACATTCTTCTGAGGCAGGATTCAATGACATGGAGGAGTCCTTCTGAATTATTAGTCAACCTTATTGGCTTGAAAGTTAGTGTTAGGAATGTTAAAGCAAGTTCTGATTGTTGTCTGAAATAAAGCCAGTAGGATAGTGTTGAAGAGGATTCAAATGATTCCTCAACTCTCACGGTTCTGTAGATTTTTCATCTTAAATTGAATTGGTTTGTACTGCTCTGTATATTCTTATTCTTTTCATTTCTTTACTTTGGTGGGTCAATTTCGAAATCAGAATTTCCTTGCTTTCTGTTTTTGGCCTATTTTCAGGGTATGCCTGTGGGTTGGCATGGGAATAGTGACTCAACTCTCATTGTTGGCTTCATAGCAAATCAAAAGTTCCTCGTTAAATTTTTTGACTAAATCTTAAATTTTTTTGGCGTGTGAATCGCTTTGTTGATTTAATTTTTGTTCTCAGATGAATCTCCTGTGCCACAAAGGACAAAGTGCAACAAGCCAATTATTTTGGCTCACCAAAGAATCAATAAATAGAGTTGGATCTTACTGTGGAGAAGATACAGTAGAGAACCTTCTTGCTTCCTTGGAGAAAATTAAATGAGGCTGAGATTTCAGGTTCTTAAATTTGATAACCTTGCTCTTTGCTTTGTTGTTCGGTTGAAGTTTTTTAGACAAGCAAAAGGTTGTGCCTTCCTTTTGTTTAACTTGTTTTTTCTTTTCAGGGCTGATTGATTTGGCCATTCGGAGTAACAGTTTGATAGGCGGAGATGAAGATTTGAAGATTGGCAAGACTAAGATGAAGTCAGTTTTGGTTTACTTTCTTGTAAGGCTTGGAATCAGGTATATATGTAGTTTTATAAGCACTTTAAATTTATGGGAAAAAGGGTGGTTTCTGATTGTGATGATATTGATTAGCTGATGGGTGGTTCCAAATTCTCTGTAAGCTACAGCCACCTGGGAAACAATGATGGCATGAAACTCTCAGCCCAATTTATCGCTCCAAAAGCAACATTGTTGATGACATGGTATCCAGCAATCATATACTTTGAGACTGGTGAACACCCCAACTACCTCTGTCATCATCAAGGTAATCTCACCTGGTTAAATAAGAGAAATATTAACGACAATGACTTGTGTTGGTATTCATCGATGTCTTTTAACTGCCGTCATATGAACAACAATTCAATCAGAGGTCAAATTCGATGTTGTTCTCTTCAATAAAATTGAACTGTATGATCATGCTCTGTTTTATTCATGCATCCACCAGTTGCAGTGATCACATATTTTTGAAATATTTTAGACTGCTGGACAATAGCAACTTATCAGGATATCTTGCTCCAGAGTTTTCTAAGATGCCAAGGCTGAAGATTCTGTACATTTCCTGTTCCTTGAAGCATCTTATGTAAAAACTACTACATTGTCTTTTGCTTTTCCTGAAGCATGATTATCATAATTAGTCATAGCTACAGTGTATTCTTTATATCTGATGCAGGACATTATTGGCTGACATGATGTGATATTCAGGAGGTGTTTTAAGGGACCAAGAAGTCTGGCAACCTGTTTTGGTGACTGTAACTTGGCTAGCGAGTCATCATGATGCATGCCTATTTCTTCCAAATCCAGTGTCACAATATGTATATGACTTGGTTTTCAGGTTGTTGAACTTAATAATCTCTCTCTTAATTGGCTCTGTAGGTTCAGTTGAAGATTTATAGAGTAGCATAAGATTGTGCTTTTGTTTTGTTATTTTTTTTTTTCTTTGCAGGGCAGATTGGTTTGCTATTAGGAGGAGCACTATGATTCGTGGAGATGACTTCAAGGGTTGCTAGACTAAGATGAAGGCTGTTTTGGTTTATTTTCGTGTCGGGTCTGGGATCAAGTATAAATGGAGTCTAGCTTTAACTTTACTGAAGAAGTGATATTTTTAAAGTGATTTAAAGAAGCTATTTCTTATTTATTGATGATATTGAGCTCTGTGTGAGTAATAATGATGTGTGATACACAGCCAACGTAAACAGTAAGCTGCAATAACTTGGGAAACAATGATGGCGTGAATCCCTTAGCCCACATAATCTTCAGCTCCAAGGATATCTACAAAGGCAATGTCACTGAATGATGTGGTCTCCTGCAATGTTATTCATTATGAGCCCGGTGAACACACCTCTACCACGTTGTCGTCATCAAGGTAATCTGTTGATTATAAGTAAAATGTCAACAGTAGATGCATTTAGTAAATGGATTACATCCCATCTTTATGAGCAAGTGTGGCTAGCGACAGTGGCAGAGCTCTTATCACAATGTAGTGTAAATACTTTATCGCTTTTTTGATTGATAGTCTTGACTCATGTAGTGTAAATACTTTGTAGCCTTTTTCGATTGATGCTCTGACTTTTGGTTTGTTGGAATATTTGTGTTTATTAGTATGTGCCATATGCTGGGGATAGGAAGAGAGCCATTGATGAGTCTCATTGGAGGCAAGAGTGCCATTGTGCTTTTCAACAATATTTTTTGGCTGCTCCCATCATATTAGATTTGGTTCTTTTGCTGAATTCAGCGCCAGGGTCCAGGTCAAAACTGAAGGAGAGAGGTTTGTTAATTCATTGCATACTTTTAAGTTTTGTCTTTAAATTACTAGAAGAAATGTTTATTAACATGGGGAATTTTTCAGGACAAATTCCTTCAGCAAAACTTGTAGCAGTCAAAGCTGGAGAACATTCTGAAGGGTTAGCTCGTGAGAATAAAAAATTGAAGAGCTTACGAAGGTGAAAAGTGGTGTACAAACTGGTAATTGCACACGACAGAAACAACGGACACTGCACACGGCCTTAGAAATCAAACATGGCAATTTGTGCGGTTCTCAACAGATTCTCCCACTTGCTAGCACATGACATAGCATCACATCAACTTGATGTGGACATGATCCAAAATCCATACAATTCAATATCTTGTGTCAAGCTCAACACAGCAAATTCTGGATCACTTTCAGGATCTTCGAATCAGCCTAGCCAAGCAGATATTGTATAATCAGCCAATGCTCAGAACTCTTAAAAGACGAAGCCCTAATATATGTTTACTCTGTATATATTACAAGCATCTTCTAATCCTTTGATATTAAGAGGCAAGGGTTAATTACAGATCATTTTAATGTCTTGGGTGATGAATTAGTAGGAAAATATCACTGTTCTGTACGTTTGCTCTTTTGTTTATGTGATGTTGGTGTTGTTGTGTAGCCCATTGGCTTTGTAGTTCATTTTTGGAGCATGCAATTTCTTGTGTTTTTAAGTAAATAATAAATGGAAGTTGATAAATATGTTTATTGCAGTAGCCTGATTTCTCATTCCAATGCTTGCCTTCTCCTTATATTAATCATATGAATCATGAGGATGGTGATGAGTAAAAAAGACATTGTAATCATCTAAAGATTATCAATCTATCCAAAATTTTCAATTAATCTGATCGAGCCGAGATGACTTGCATATCCACACAAAGAACAGAGCACTCGATTTCATTAGAATGATCAAGGTACAACACGTGTTGTTCACCAGCTTGTTATAACAAATAGCAAGCCAAAAATTAACTGCTTTCGCGGTAGTTTGACTCTGTTGACTGAAGTAACTCTTCGTTCAGCTCACGTGATGATTCAGAATAGAATGGAAACGGAGAAAGATCCAATACCAAGACGACTAGAAATATCACTTATATATATGCTATTTCTATTTATTGCAGAAGCGCCCCAAGCGGATGCCTCGGGCAGTTAACCAACCCTTTCTTTGACTCAGTTCCCGGCACCTGGGAGATCCTCATGAAACTAGTTATGTTATAAGAAAGCTATCCATGCAAGAAAAGAAGATGTTGGCCCTATCAGAGAAAAAAGCCCCCTTTCTTCTTGAGTTAAATTGACGTTTAAATGCTTTTGCTCACAGGAATATTGATGGAATCACATTGATCATGATGCTGGAGTTGGTTACAAATTACCAATGATGAATAATAGGTAAGTAAACTTCTTTTCCTAAAATGCTGATATTTATGATAAAATATCTATTATATTATTTACTTCCTCATTTACAGCTAATTTTAATATTAGTGTCCTGTATGAGATATTGAGGTAAGGTGAAAAGTTGGGGATGAATAAAGCTCTACTCCTACTATTATTATACATTTCATTTTTTTATACATACATTGTGGTATATTGGAATTTGCTTTCAAATCAAGTCAAATGTGCTACAGTCAAATCTTTTAAAACTTCTGTTTTGATAGAAGAGACAACATTTTGTTAGATATTTAATTTAATATTATTAGATTTTTAATATAATATTGAGTTTATATATGAATAATTATGTATTGTTAAGGTTAAGTTCAATTAAAAATGATTTAATTAGGTGTTTGGGTAATATCGAGCAGGTCTCCTCGAGGTCAATCCAGCTCGAGTAGAAGACCTCGAGGTCAGCCCAATCTCGAGCAGAGCACTCGACCGTTGGCACTAAGACGGTCTCGCTAATTGTCAAAGCTGGCTAAGGTCAAAGACTTCAAGACTGGTCGAGCCCCGAGCTCCTTCTTCTGCTCGAGGCCTTCAAACCCCCAAGTGTAACCTATCCTGATCAGCGATGGCATGGAGTGGATGCAAGATTCAAGTACAGTACAGCCGACTCGAGACAGCACGACCCGTCTCTCCAGTGAATCAACGCGGCGATCGATGCCTGACCGACACCCCATGCGGTGTGGTGTCGCCATCATCATCGATGGGTGGCACTCGGCCCCACAGTGTCATCATTTCATACGTGCATGCCCGACACTATCATTAAGCCATGGGAACCCATGCCCACCTGTCATCCTGCATTCTAAGGGTGTGTCACTGTAATCCTGACTGTTAGAGGGACCCAGACACTATTAATGCAGGAACAGCTAACCCTGGAGAGAAGGGGCGGGAAAAATGACGGATAAAAGGAAATCGAAGGGTAAGTTGTGGGGGTTCCATAATTTTTGGGTTTATTCTCCTTTCTCATGATTTTTTAGCCATCATCACTCGATAAAAAACTATTTTTATTTCTCCGGTCTCTCAAACAAAGAGGGATACAAAAGAACAACCCGATTACTGACTTGAGCGTCGGAGGATTTTCGCCGGAACAACATTCGGCGACCCCTGACCTTGTTTCTGTGAGCGCAGGCCCAAGGACACCGCTGTTCCGGAGAAGAGAGGAGGATTGAGATTGGCAAGTAGTCCCGCTCGAGCATCCCGCGAGTGGAAGTTTGAGGCACTATTTAAGAGCGGTGAAACCGCATCAACATCTTGGCGCCTGCCTCGGGGATCGGCTTAGAAGCCTGACTTCCCAACACATTCAAGAAATGTAACACAGTAATGAGGGGAAACAGCAGAAGGGGAATAAGTCTAGAGGAGTCGGTGACTTTGAAGGAGGTGGCCAACGAGGCCCGAAACAGAGAAATCCAGGAGAGAATGGATCGGATGGAGAAACAAATGGAAGCACTGACCTCTATCCTGCAAGAACTCAGGGAGGGCAGAGGAAAACATGCAATGACATCCCTGAGTCCAGTCGCGGGAACGCTCCCATCCGGGAGCATGTAGGAGATGAAGCCTAGAGACCGAAGACACCAAATATTGCCGGGAGGGAGGAGACGAACGTAGAGGAAAAGGGATCTCGTCAACACTTGCAAGACACGGCACCCACCTCCTGCGCAGAGGAATTGGAGAGGGAAGTGCGCAGGTTGGCACAAGTTGTGGAAGACCTTCGGGGAAACGAGAAAGGCCTAAGTTGGAGGATAATACTGGACAACGAGTCCCTGCTCTCAGTAGAGATCATGGGCGTCACTATCCCTTGAGATTTCTGTTTCCCGGATTTAAGGTTTTTAGGGAAGAGTGACCCGCTGGTGCACATAGAATGGTTCAACGACATGACCAGAGTGCAGGGCCTGACGGCAACCTAGCGGCGCAGGGCCTTCCCACTTACTCTCGAAGGAAGGGCGAGAGAATGGTACCGCAGGCTACCACGGGGAAGTGTTCTGAGCTTTGAGCATATGTGCAGAGAATTTGCAGAGCAATTTTGGGGTGCAGTGACCCCCGAAGATGATATGATGGATTTGTCAGAGATAAGACAGATGGTGGGAGAACCCCTTCGAGAATTCGTTAAGAGCTACCACCGGTCGGTTCTGGATCTTGGGGCATTCAATCATTCCCAGGCGCTGAGGGGGCTGAAAGACGGAATTAGGATGGGGAGGCCATGGTATAATTTACGGAGTCCCTCAATTTGTTCGTATTCTGATGCGTACGAACAGGTGAAGATGGACATGATTATCGAGGAGGAAAAGACTGTGAAACTAAGAATTTAGCAGGGTAGTGAAGCAAAGAGGAAAGAAAAAGGAGGTGCTGCTCGGGGAGCACCAACTTCCAGGGCAATGAGAGAACGGGTTGCCCCCTATAAACCCTATCAGAGGGCTCCCTAGCCACAAATGGTTCTTGTTCCACTCCGTAGGTCTCCAAGCCGGGACTATAGGGAATACAGGCGGCACGACGACCACCCGTCCTGCAACCAATCACCGAACCGACCTATGCCGAACAGTAACAGAACTGACCGCCTGTTAACACCTACCCTGGGAAACTTCCCTCGGGATCGGGAGATACAGGTGGTTGAGCAGAGCCCCGCCTACAGGCAATACACAACATTGAAGGTGTCACTCGAAGAGATAATCCCCAAGTGGCGGAGGAACGAACACCGATGGCTAAACTAGCTGGCAAACGAGATAGGGGATGGTTTTGCCACTTACACGGTGATCACGGCTACTCAACGTCACAGTACTGGGATTTGAAGAACCAGGTGGAGGACTTGGTTCGAAACTGATATTTAGATGAGTTTGTTGAAGGGGGCTATCCGGTGGTCGAGCAGCAGCCAGAGGAAGATGACCAAGCCTATAGCATGGACCTAGAACCACCGGCTACGAGAGTGATCTCAAGAGAACCCACGATGGCAGGGAATTCAAACAGGGCTCGGAAGAACTATTGTAGGTACGCCACTGCTGGCCGGGAGGTCTTGTTCGCCGCACCAACTGCCCATCATGTGGACAGAGGAGGATGAAGAAGGGGTACTATACCCCTATGAAGATGCCTTGGTCGTGAAGGCAAGAGTCGCTAATAAGGAGGTTAATCGAATGTTGGTGGATTCAGGGAGCTCGGTGGATATTCTCTTCAAGTCCACACTCGACGACTTGGGAATGACGAATGGGAACCTCGAACAGACAAACACTTCCCGAAAGGGTTCGGGAGGAAAGTCGACCCTCCGGGAATCATCGAGTTAGTTGTGGCTATGGGCTCGAGGCCTTTGAAAAGAACATGATGCTAGACTTTGTGGTGGTGGATGAAGTCAGCCCCTACCAAGCAAACTGGGGAGAAGTTCCGAGCAGTCAAAGTGGAGCAGATCGCGAGAGGGAAGAATTTTCAAGCTAACATGATAGCTTGAATGGCCGCTACATTTGACCCCAAAATACCGAAGTCTATCCCATTAGAATACAAGAAGTCCTCGAGCATCGAGCGGGAAGACGAGGTGATGGGTTTGTCATCGAGCAGCACTTGGATGGAACCGATTGTTTCTTATCTCAAAGAAGGAGTGCTGCCTGCCGATAAGAAACAGGCAAGGAAGCTAAAGTGTAAAGTGGCCAGATACACATTAGTTGACGGGGTATTGTACAGGCGAGGATACACTCTCCCAATGTTGCGGTGTTTAAACCAAGAGGCAGCCGATTATGTCCTCCGGGAGATATATGAAGGAATCTACGGAAACCACTCTGGCGCGAGGTCTTTGGCTTTTAAGGCCTTAAGGCGAGGATACTCGGCTGCGCATGCACTAAGACGCACAAAAGAAGACCAAGAGCTGCAAGAATTGTCAAAGTTTTGCCAACTACATGTCCCAGCCTCCCGAGAACCTCACAGTGATGAATTCACCTTGGCCGTTTGCTCAGTGGGGAATTGACTTAATCAGGCCGTTACCGAAGGGAAGAGCATTCGCAACCCATGTCGTGGTGGTAATTAATTATTTCACCAAATGGGTTGAGATAGAAGCCTTAAATAGTATCACGGAGGGCAAGACCATTGATTTTATCTGGAAAAATGTGATTTGCAGGTATGAGATTCCCCACGCGTTGGTTACGGACAATGGGAGACAATTTGACAACAACAAGTTCAGAGACTTCTGCAAAAACATGGGAATAGAGCTAAAGTTTTGCTCTCCAGCACACCTACAGGCCAACGGGCAAGTAGAAGCATTACAAGTGGAATGTGCACATCCGCCGATTTCAGGTGGGAGATTGGGTACTTAGAAGAGTCAATCAGAACACGAAAGACCCCAGACAAGGTGTGTTAGGACCGAACTGGGAAGGTCCCTATAGGGTCTCTCAAATGGCCGGTTCGGGAGCGTACAGATTGACCTACCCCGATGGATGAGAGGTCAAAAGGCCATGGAACGTGCAGCATTTGATGAAATATTTCCAGTAAGTTTCCTCGTGTTGTAAGCATTAATACCCAATTCCTTTCAAAATGGAGATGTTTAAAATCTTGAACATGTGTAAAAGTAAGAAAAATGCTTCCAATATTAATTCAATATAGACAAGTTGAAGCCAACAAGCTTCAAAAGAACGCATAGGCTAGAAGTCTCTAAGCCTAGCTTAAGCCGAGACGGTGCCAAGCGTAAGCTAATTGCAGGCTCGAGCAGGATAAGCTCACGAAATGAACCCAAAGGCCAGAAGTCTCTAAGCCTAGCTTAAGGCGAGACGGTGCCTAGCGTGAGCTAATTGCAAGCTCGAGCAGGATAAGCTCGCGAAGAAAACGAAAAGGCCAGAAGTCTCTAAGCCTAACTTAAGGCGAGACGGTGCCAAGCATGAGCCAATTGCAGGCTCGAGCAAGATAAGCTCATGAAGGAAACGCGAAGGCCAGAAGTCTCAAAGCCAAATTTAAGGCGAGACGGTGCCAAACGTGAGCCAATTGCAGGCTCGAGCAGGATAAGCTCGCGAAGAAAACGCAAAGGCCGAAAGTCTCTAAGCCTAACATAAGGCGAGACGGTGCCAAGCGTGAGCCAATTGCAGGTTCGAGCAGGATAAGCTCGCGAAGAAAACGCGAAGGCCAGAAGTCTCTAAGCCTAACTTAAGGCGAGACGGTGCCAAGCGTGAGCCAATTGCAGGCTCGAGCAAGATAAGCTCACGAAGGAAACGCGAAGGCCAGAAGTCTCAAAGCCAAATTTAAGGCGAGACGGTGCCAAGCGTCAGCCAATTGCAGGCTCGAGCAGGATAAGCTCGCGAAGAAAAAGCAAAGGCTAGAAGTCTCTAAGCCTAGTTTAAGGCGAGACAGTGCCAAGCGTGAGCCAATTGCAAGCTCGAGCAAGATAAGCTCACGAAGGAAACACGAGGGCCAAGTATGAGCCAAGTATCGGTTCGAACATAAAAGAAACAGAGGTCTATAAGCCTAACTTAAGGCAAGACTCTGTCATGCATAAGACAGGAGAGGGCACAAGCAGAAGTGTCTCGGAGAAGGAAAGCAAAGGCTCAACAGTTGTTAAAATTTATTTAGCAAAGGCTTGGAATAAATTTCACATAAAAAAGGCAAGGTAGAAGTATATACTCAAATGCAGAGGCAAATTGTCCAATACATGTTCTTTATTCATCCGTAAAAAAATACAAGTACAAGATAAAAAAAAAATCAAAATCAGTTGGCTGGAGCATTGGGGCTAGCAGGTGGAGCAGGGTCCCTGAGAGGAGCACCTTCGATGGCAGCAGCAGCAGCAGGAGAGACCTCGCAGCAGAAGAAGCAGCCTCTTGACCTCGGCAGAGGCCTCAGTCGGGGGGACTCTCGACTCTTGGTTTGGGGCGTCGTGCTCGAGCATGTATGCCGCAACCCCTGGCTCGAGCTTTGATATGTCCACTTCTAGATGCTCCTTGCTCAAGATAGACACGAGGCAGTTATAGCTGAAAGACACCCTATCATTATACTCTGTCGTGAGCCTGTCTTCCAGAGAGTCCATCTTCCTCTGAAGGGAAGAAGTCTCTGCCTCCATGGTCTTTTTAAAGGAGAACCTCTGCGTGTCCAAGTCCTTCTGAGAATTCAGTAGCTCGTCTCGGACAAGAGACAGTTCCCTCTCGAGCTAGAGTGCTTTGGAATCTGACATTGCTGCCTTCTCCTCGAGGGTGGAGTTCTCCGTACGAAGCTTCATTTCCTCCTCATCCTTCTGCTTAAGACTCCAATTCAAGCTCTAAATTTCTGCTCGGATCTGTCTCTGAGAATCCTGAGTCTTGGTTTTGAAGGCGGTAGCAACAATGAGTAGTCAGAAGAGAGGCGTGGAACGCACGACTAAGTCATCAGCACCAGAAGCCTCTATCCCCTCCATCTATTGGGTATGGATCGGCGAGGTCAGGCCGCTTCTGCTCTTGCACGTTCCCTGATCGAGGCTGAGCTGAAGTTGTAGTCCTTAGACACTGCGGGCCGTACCCTCTGCTGCAGCTCGAACCGCGAAGTGGGAGTATCGGTTCGAGGCCTCTTCACTGGAGCGGAGGAGTTGCACGGCGGTCTTTGGTCCTTGCAGCCTCTTTATCAAATTAAGCACGTCACTCATTTCCTCATGAGGGACTAAGCCAAACTTAATAAAGTTGTGAAGTGTGAGTAGCTCCCTACACAAGCTCGGGTTGTCAAGAGCAGTGTTGACACGCGTTTGAAGCTCCTCCCAAATTCTGTAAGAGGCACTCCAAGATACTGCAACAACAACCAGAACAGAATGGTAAGTAAAAATTTATTAAACAAGTAAACGACTTGGAGTACAAAAATGACGAGGAATCGGAGGGACCCCCTCGGAGGCAGATGCAGCATGCCCCTAATCTCCCTTGGCAAAGAAGAATTTGCCCTTCCAGTTGCCACCAGAAGTGGGGAGATCAGTTATGCCTTTCTTGCCCTTCAGATTGGAGGCGAGGTAGTACCAGCCGATGTCCTTCGGGCTGCTTTTCAATTGGTAGAGATGCTTTATCTCCTCTACCGAGGGCTCACCCAGATTGCACCATTTCCACAACATATAGAGACCGGACAGGACCATCCACTCGTTCGGGTTCAACTGCCCCAGGGCCAGATGGAGCCTTGACAGAGTTCGGACAAAATAAGGCTGCAGAGGCAACCTAACCCCCCACCTAAAACAGTCCACATGAAAAGTGACATACCCCCGGGGAGGATGGCTGGGCATGTCACCCTTACCGGGCACCTGTAAATCTACGTTGGCTGGTATGTGGTAGGTGTCCTTAAGTCGGTCTAGGTCCGCATGTGAGGTTTCACACCTCATATGGTCAATGGGGTACCTTCCACCCTCTGATTGTTGACTAAACCTCTCCTCTGTTGCGGCCGGGTCTCTGCCACAACTACAACCCCCTCTGGACTTGAATCTCTCATTGGGATCATCCTAAGTGGTTCAGGATCACTTGCAGAGGACGATTCATCAGACGAAATCTTATGGGGTCGTTGGGTGTCTGACATGTCTCATATAGGCACAATCTACCCAGTGGGAATCGAAAACGCAAGTAAACGAAGAGTAGAAAAATAACGGGAAAAAGGAAAGAGGTTTATACCTAAGCAAAAGTTGACGACCGGAAATGACGGCGACGACAAAGAAAGAGATGAGAAGCACTTGCAAGCGACTAATTTTTTGTCTGAGCAAAGATGAGCAATAGGCGGCGATGTGAAGCGATTGAGGGTTTTTAAAGGGGAAAGTACGTCTCTTCAACAGACGACATGCATCTCAAGAGACGCGACCGTTCAAGTAACCGCCTCTTCAAAATTCAAACGAACGGCCAGAATTCATCCGCGTATCTCACATTAAATACGAAATGACGAGTATGGGGACAACTCAGTGGGAAGATAAAAAGGTCGGGTGCTTACCAGACAAGGAGTTTCCAGTCTTATCTCGCTTCACTCCAAAGACTAGAAACTGGGGGACTGGTGTTTGGGTAATATCGAGTAGGCCTCCTCCAGGCCAATCTAGCTCGAGTAGAAGACCTTGAGGTCAGCCCTATCTCAAGCAGAGCACTCGACCGCTGGCACTAAGACAGTCTTACTAATCGTCAAAGCTGGCTAAGGTCAAGGACTTCAAGACTGGTCGAGCCCCGAGCTTCTTCTTCTGCTCGAGGCCTTCAAACCCCCAAGTATAACCTATCCCGATCAGCGATGGCATAGAGTGGATGCAAGATTCAAGTACAGCCGACTCGAGACAGTACGACCCGTCTCTCCAGTGAATCAACGCGACGATCGATGCTTGAACGACACCCCATACGGTGTGGTGTCGCCATCATTATCGATGGCCAAGACACGCCCCTATAGTGTCATCATTTCATACGTGCATGCCCGAGACTATCATTAAGCCACGGGAACCCATGCCCACCTGTCATCCTGCATTCCAAGGGTGTGCCGCTGTTATCTCGGCTGTCAGAGGGACCCAGACATCATTAATGCAGGAACGGCTGACCCCGGAGAGAAGGGGCGGAAAAAATGAAGGATAAAAAGAAATCGAAGGGTAAGTTGTGGGGGTTTCAGAATTTTTGGGTTTCTTCTCCTTTCTCAAGATTTTTTAGCCATGGTCACTCTGATCAAAAAACCATTTTTATTTCTCCGGTCTCTCAAACAAAGAGGGAGACAAAAGAACAACTCGATTACTGACTTGAGCGTCGGAGGGTTTTTGCCGGAACAACATCCGGCGACCCCTGACCTTATTTCTGTGAGCGCAGGCCGAAGGAAACTGCTGTTCCGGAGAAGAGAGGAGGATTGAGATTGGCAAGTAGTCCTGCTCGAACATCCCGCGAGCAGAAGTTTGAGGCACTATTCGAGAGCAGGCAGAAAACCGCATCAACATTAGGTTTTCTTAGAAATTTGGACTTTAAAGTATCTAATAGAGTGTGAACATTTAATGTATAGAAACATAATGGCATTCTAATTCTATTATGAAAGAATTATGAATACTTAATGGTAAAAGTTGTTTATATAAGTGATTATGGTCCTTAGGTCATACGCATCTTTCTATTCTTTCTTATATCTCATCATCAGAAAAAGTGCACAAAGAAACCAAAGAGCTCTCTAAATATACGTCTCTCTAAATATAGGTGTTGATTTAGAAGACTTAGAAGACGAACCACACGGCATGGACTGCACGGCTCTAAAGGATAAACCACACGGCACATCTCTAAAGGATAATTCAATATTATGGATTCAGGTACGCTTTCACATAACTTTATTATTGATTATTAGTGATACAATATGAATGTTCCTAAGTTTTGAGTTATGAACTTCACCATATGATTTAATTATTCAAACACATTTTTCTTCATTTTGTTAAGTATATATCTAAACTTTACAAAACACCTGTAAAGAATTAGATTCCATTTGAAAGAAAAAGATAATCTTTCCTCATAAGAGCTAAAGTATTATGCAAGATTGACTTTCAAGTTAATGCACAATAATAATTGATTCCACTATTCCCATGATCTACGGAATTCTGAATGTAATTATTGAAATTTCTTGCCTAGGGAAGAAGGAATGGATACTAATAAAACATGTGAATAATTTAGTGTAATTTCTTGGGAACATAATTATTGATTTTTGTTAGCATATATTTATTATAATTTTCCACAGAAATTAAACTACCCATATTTTACTAGAAATTCTAAACAAATAAATGGTCCAACAGAAAAGCAATTGTTGATGCTGTTTTTTAGTTGCTTCAAAATATGATACTGTCTTCTGGTCGCTTCCTCATCGAGCAGGATTTCCAACTGGTCTTTGCGTTCCTCTATCCGCTGAAAAGGCGGTATCTTCTGGCCTGAATCCACAAAAAAAATATTAGAGGTCGCCGGATGTTTTTCCAGCGAAAACCCTCCAACACTCAAGTTAGTAATCGAGATTGCTCTTATTTAGTTTTCCTCTCTCGGAGAAAGAACCAGAAAAATAGAAAAATTATAAGGAAAAGAAGTTAAAGATCCCTTTACCTCTCCCTTTGTTAGATATTTATCCCATTTTTTTCCCGCTACCCTTGTTTGGGCGTAATGCCCTGCATTCATTGTGCCTGTGTCTTTCTGACAGCTATGGGTCACAGTGACACAACTTGGGGGTGTGAGATATCAGATGATTATGGGTCACAGTGATGGAACTTAGGGGTATGGGATGTCAGACGGTTATGGGTCACCGTGATGAAATGATGATACCGTAGAGGTATGTGATGGTTATCGGTAACAGTGACAAAACCCTATGGTGTGAGGGTGCCTGTTAGTTATCGATCATTGTGAGAAGATGTCAGGGTGTGGGGGGCGTCTAGCGGCTACTTTCTTCTTCTCGAAGAGAAGCGTTCACTGTCCTGAACTAAAGATGTGGGGCTACCATACTTAGGTTTGCTCTGCTCGAGCTCTGGTCTCTTCTTGTTCTTGATGATGCTCATAATGTGACTAGGGCTCGCTCGATGGTTATGGATATCCCTACTCTTTGTGACTTTGCTCGAGCAGAATGCGAATATTTGAGCTCGACCAGCTTAGAACACTTGATAGGAGGGTTGTAATAAGAGACCCGAGTCCCGAAGAGGTCGTTTATATTGCCGACGATGCCGTTGGGGTGAAGTTCTTGAAGAAAGACCAAGTAAAAAGTAAAAAACCGGTCAAAGGTAGGAGGCCGAGTCATTTGCCATTGACTACATGAGGTGTTAAACCTCCCAACAGGATCTAGATAGGCTTAAGGCCACTTACCGTATCCCTGCCAGCGTTGATCTTCGTCTTCCTGGCAAGAATAACACTCTAAACCGCCCTCCTTGAGGGTATGTTACCCTCTACCTCAAGTGCTTTAAGTGGGGTGTTAGGTTACCTTACTGACCTTATTTTGCTCGAGTCCTCTCTTAGTTGCACTTGCCACCGAGGCAACTGAATCCAAATAGGTGGAGGGTCTTATCTCGGCTATACGTCCTGTAGAATTGGTGTAATTTGGGTGAGCCGATGGTAGATGAAATAAAGCACCTGTACCAGCTGAAAAGCAGCCCAAAAAATATGGGCTGGTATTACTTTACCTCCAGCTCTAAGGGCAAAAAACCCATCACTAACCTCCCAACCTCTGGTGGCAACTGGAAGAGTAAGTTCTTTTTTGTCGGGGAGATTGAAGGTGAGCAGCATCTGCCATCGAAAAGATTCCCCAAATTCCTTCTCGCTTTTGTACTCCGTGTCATTTCGTCGCTCATTATGCTTTCTGATTTGGTTTTTCTTCTTACCTTTTCTTATTGTCATTTTTGGTCTTCTGCAGTTTCTTGGAGTATATCACATCGAATTGAGGAGGAGCTAAAGTTGCACGTAGACACTGCCTTGGACAACGCTAGCTCGTGCAAGGAGTTATTGACTCCCCAAAATCTTATCGAGTTCGGCTTAGTGTCTAAGGAAGCAGACATGAGCAACATCCTTGCTCGGTTGAAGAAGCGTTCTAGCATTATTGAGAGCCCGAGCAGCTTCTCTGCTTTACCAAAAAGGTCCAGAGTTGACCTTATTGCTTCACCAGTCAGGGTTCTTCTTCCTCCTCCCGAAAGCAAGAGAGTGGTCGGAGAAGCTCCTTCTAGGGGCCCTGGTACCGCTGCTCCTGTCAGGTCTTTATCAACACGCTCTAGGAAGCGGACCGACTTCGCCGATCTCTATGTCAAGGAGTTCACAAAGCACGTGGGGGAAAGTTTTGTGGACGAGTTGGAGTCCTCCAGCCTTAATGAGTTGGCCAATTCCTTCAAGCGCTCCTCATATCAAGTTGCTGCTGCCTCCACCGCCTTTAAGACAAAAGCTTTAAATTTCGCGAGAAAGCTTAGAGTTGAAAACCAGAGCTTGAAGAAGAAGCTGGATCAAGGAGAGGGCGAATCGGCAAAGTTCTGTGCCGAAATCTCCACCTTTGAGGAGAGAGCTACCATGGGGAAGTCAAAGGCGTTCCAGCTTGAGAAGGAGCTGTCCATGGTTAGGGACGAGTTCTTGAGTGCTAGGAAAGATCTCAGTGTCTAGAGATTTTCCTTCGAGAGGACCATAGAAGCTGAGACTTCTCGTCTTTAGAGCAAGATGGACTCCCTAGGCAACCAGCTTACAGAGGAGTATAACAAGGGGTTGACATTCTGCTATGAGTGCATCATGTCCGTCTTGGGTAAGGAATACCCCGTGCTAGACATGTCCAATCTCGAGGCTGGCGTGGATGCTAGGAGCTAGGAAGCAGAAGATCCCCCACTATCGAAGAGGCTGTAAGACCTGAAGAGGCTGCTCCTTCCACCGAGGAGGCTCAAGCTGCTCCCACTACCGAGAAAGATCCTCAGGCTACTTCCTCTTCTCAAGCCCCCGATCCAGCTGCTAGCTTATGTGCCCCAGGTACAGCTCGAGGTCACGTTCATTACCTCGTCTTCCTACTCGATGCTCGAGCTGGTCCAGATCTGCTCGAAAGTTTTCTGCCCTCAAGATCTGCTCTACCTCTACTGCTCGAAACTTCCTAACTAATTGCCTCACCTTCCGAAGGTAAGCCTCCATCTTTTCGTCTTTCGCTTGGAAGCTTTCATTGAGATGGTTTGCCACTAACTGGGAATCTGTTTGGACTTTCACCTCCTCTGCCTTCGCCACTAACGCAAGTTTCAGTTCTACAATGACAGCCTCGTACTCGACTCGGTTATTAGTGGCTTTAAACTCGAGCTTCACGATATATTATATTTCCTCTCTTTCAGGGCTAAGCAGAACTACCCCTGCTCCCGCTCCTTGATCCCCACACGATCTATCCACCGTAACTATCCTAACCTTGCTTGGAACACGCTCTCCCACTGCTCGCTCCTTATCTGTGCCTTTATCTGATTCTGTGCATTTGGCCACAAAGTCTGCTAGTGCTTGTGCTTTAATTATTGTCCGGGGCTAGTAACTGATGTCAAACTCGCTGACCTCTATTGACCACTTTACCAACCGACCTGAGGTTTCTGGTTTGTGCAAGATTTGTCTAAATTGCTGGTTCGTCAAGATCACTATTGAGTGTGCTTGGAAATAAGACCTTAAATTCCGAGCTGCTGTTACCAATGCGAGTGCCCATTTTTCTACTTATGGATACCGAGTTTCAGCTTCCAGGAAGGCTTTGCTCGTGTAGTACACGAGATGTTGTACCCCTGACTCCTCTCTTATTAAGACCAAACTACCCACTGTGACACGACCAAGTACAAGTAGAGGACTTCTCCTACTCGCGGCGTTGACAGTAACGGGGCCTTTAACTAGTAATTTTTCCACTATTGAAATGCCACCTCATATTCTGGTGTCCACTTTGTCTTCCTCCCCTTTTTCATCTCCTGGTAGAAGACATGTCACTTGTTCGTTGCTCGGGAGATGAATCTGTTCATGGCTGCCAACTTACCTGTAAGACTCTGTATTTCCTTAAGAGTGCGCAGGGACTTCATGTCTACTACCGCTCTTATTGTCTTTGGGTTGGCCTCAATTCCTTTGTTACTGACCATGAAACACAAGAACTTCTCTAGGTTAAGCTTCAATTTGTACTCTCTTAAGTGCGCGAAGGTCTCTTCTAGATGCCTAACATGTTCTTCTGCATCCTGGGACTTGGTGATCATGTCATCCACGTAAACTTCCATTGTGCAGCCAATCAGAGTTTTAAAGATCTTGTTAACCAACCTCTGATATATACATTAATTTTATTTCTTTTTTATAATAAAAATTATTTAATTATTAATTTTATTTCTAATTTGAATAAGAATAATATTAAATTTAGATAATAATTATAAGGATATTTATGAAATTATATATTAAAGGATAAAATTAATTCTCAAAATCAGAATTTAAAAATTATTCATTCTCTATTTTTCAAAATCAACTATAAAAGAAATTGATTTTGATAAAAATAATGTTAAATTTTTTTTATCAAATATTAAAATTAATTTTTAAATTTTTAAAATTACATTTAAGTATCCTACAAATAATCACAAAACAACTTGCTAACACGTTTTTTAAGCCGAAAGGCATGACCTTGTTGCAGAACAGACCTTGATTGGTGATAAAGGCCGTGCATTCCTCGTCCTGTCCATACATGGGGATTTGGTTATAACCGAAAAATACGTCCATGAAGCTGAGCAAACCGTGTCCGGCCGTGGAGTCAACCAGCTGGTCTATCTTCGGCAATGGGAAACTATCCTTATGATAGGCTTTGTTTAAGTCTCGTGAAATCCACACACATCCTCTATTTTCCACTTACCTTCTTCACCGAGTACCACGTTTGAGATCTATTCGAGGTAATTAACTTCTCTTATGAATCTCGCCTTTAACAGGTTCTCAACTTCACTGTTCATGACATTATATCTTTCCTGGTTAATACACCTCCTCCTCTACTTTACTGGCTTCGCATCTCTTTTCACTGCCAGCTTGTGGCATGCCACCTTCCGGTCAATCCCTGGCTTGTCATCATGTGACCAGGCGAACACATCAAAATGGGCTCGCAAGCACTTGACCGGACTCTTCCTCAGCTGCTCGCTCATTACCACAGACGGAACCAAAATGTTGATGCTATTTTCTGGTCTCTCTAAAATATGATACTGCTTTCTTCTGGTTCCACCCACCTCGAGTAGGATTTTCAGCTGACTCTTGCATTTCTTGGTTTGCTGAAATGCTGGTTCCCTCTTGCCTGTATCCACAGAAAAATATCAAAGGCCACCGGTGTTTTTTCGGCGAAAATCCTTCCGACGCTTAAGTCAGTAATCGGGTTTGCTCTTTTTTAATTCTCCGTCTCTCAGAGAAAGAGCAGGAAAAACAGAGAAAATTCTAAGGAAAAGAAGTCGAAGATCCCTTTACCTCTCCCTTTGTCAGATATTTATCATTTTTTTTTCCCGCCACCCTTGCTTGGGCACCATCCCTTGCATTCATTGTGCCTAAGTCTTTCTGACAACTATGGGTCACAGTGACAACTTGGGGGTGTGGGATGTCAGACAGTTTTGAGTCACCGTGATGAAACTTGGGAGTGTGGGATGTTAGACGGTTATGAGTCACCGTGATGAAATGATGATACCGTGGAGATATGTGACGGTTATCAGAACAGTGACAAAACCCTATGGCGTGGGGGTGCCTGTCAGTTATCGATCGTCGTGACATTAGTCAGAGTGTGGGGGGCATCTGGAGGCTACTTTCTTCTTCTCGGAGAGAAGAGTTCGCAGTCCTGAACTACAGATGTGGGGCCGCCATACTTGGGTTTACTCTACTCAAGCTCTAGTCTCTTCCTGTTCTTGGTGTTGCTCATAATATGACCAGGGCTCGCTAGATAGTTGTGGATATCCCTGCTCTTTGTGACCTTGCTCGAGCAGGATGCGAATATATGAGCCCGACTAACTTAGAACACTTGACCCCGATTAGCTTTGACACCGAGCGGGGGTGTCTTCGTGCTAGTGATCAGATCTTCTATTCTGGCTAGTTTGCTCTCGAGCAGGCCTGCTCGGCATTCTCCAAACAGCAATAATACATCGTTCATCAGAAAAGCAAAGTGCTATGCGAATCAAAATAATTTACGACGGCATACATTTGGTATTAACCGCATTAAAATTCTTAACTTTGTTTTAAAGCCTGCGGCAGGACATATATATTAATGATTGATGCAATTATGTCCCCTTTTTTGGAGCAGCTAATTTCAATCTCTTATGAAGAGGCCAAGAAACAGGTCAGGCTAGTTACGTAGCGGGGTCCGAAAACAAGTAAAAAAGCTCACCAGCAATCTTCGAGCAATTCAAGCTGTGCTGAATGATGCAGAGCAAAAGCAACTGAAAGAGGAAAGTGTCAGACTCTGGCTGGATCAGCTCGAAGAGGCATCCTACGACATGGAGGATGTGTTGGATGAACGGATCACTACCATGCTCAAATTGCGAAATGATCGGGTTCCTGCTCCTAGGAAGCCGGTATGTTCCTTCTCACTCTCCCCTTGCATTGGTGTCATACAAGTCTTTTTGCGTAGGGATATAGCTCAGAAGGTAAAAGAAATAAATGAAAATTTGGATGATATTGCCAAACAGAAAGACATGTTTAATTTTAATGTCATTAGAAGTACTACTGAGAAATCTATTTCAGCGAGGATACAAAGTACTTCCTTAATTATTGTGTCTGAAGTACGTGGTCGGGATGAGGAAAAAAATATTCTTAAAAGCAAGTTGCTGTGTGAGAGCGGTGAACTACAGAATGCCGTCCAAATCATCTCTCTGGTAGGGATTGCTGGGATTAGCAAAACCACTCTTGCTTAATTTGCCTACAATGATAAAAATGTGATAGATAGTTTTGAGAAAAGAATATGGGTATACGTTTCAGACACCTTTGATGAGTTTAGGATTGCAAAAGCAATCATTGAAGATTTAGGAGGTTCTGTCCGTGATTTAGGTGATTTCAATCCACTTATGAAACACATATATGCATTTATTTTGGGAAAAAGATTTCTTCTCGTCTTAGATGATCCGTGGACAGAAGATTATGATGAATGGGAACCATTCCGCTGTTGTCTAATGAATGGACTTAGTAGAAGCAAGATTTTAGTTACCACTCGTAAAGAGAACAAGAGTGCTTGTCATTGTTCAAGAGATTTGCTTTCGCCAATAGACCTCCTTTTGAATGTGAAAAATTAGAAGAAATTAGTAGAAAAATTATAGGCAAGTGTAAGGGTTTGCCACTTGCCGCCAAAACTCTTGGGAGTCTATTGCAGTTTAAAGGAAATAGAGAAGAGTGACAAAGTATATTAGATAGTCAGATGTGGCAACTAGAAGAACTTGATAAACGTCTTTTGGCTCCTTTACTATTAAGTTATAATGATTTGTCAGACATAATAAAAAGGTGTTTCACATTTTGTGCTATCTTTCCAAAAGACTACATTGTACAAAAAGATGAATTGGTTAAATTATGGATGGCTCAAGGTTATGTTGGGGAAAAAGAAAATATGGAGATGGAGACGATTGCTGAGGGGTATTTTGATTATTTGGCCACGAGATCTTTCTTACAAGAGTTTTGGAGAGATGAAGAAGGTATTGATAAAAGATGTCAAATGAATGATATAGTGCACGATTTTGCACTATTTCTCAGTAAGAAAGAATGAGCTGCAATAGAAGTTAAAGGTGTTAAAGAGTCGTTGTCATTGATTAGTACTTGTTAGGAGAAACTTCAGTCATTTAATGTTAGTGCTTGATTATAAGCACAAGGTTCCATCTTTTGTTTTAATATTTAATGCTAACAAATTACGTAGCCTTATTTTATTTAATTGGGTTCCAAAGCTAGATGTCCCAAAAGGTATATTGGATCAACTGACATGCTTAAGTACATTGAGAATAGAGGGACCGTATATTTGGAAATTGGAACAAGATCAAATCAATGACACTCTTAACGGGGTTGAAAAACTGATACATATAAGATATCTTAAACTGAATACGGCTGGGATTTACCTGAAAGATGTTACGAGTTGTTAAATTTACAAATCTTAGAGCTTCAAAATTTCAAAAGATTACCTCAAGGAATAGGAAAGTTAATCAATTTGAGGCATTTAATATTTAATAATGGTCTTTTAGAATACATGCCAAAAGGAATAGAGAGATTAACTAGTCTTCGAATATTGAGTGAGTTTATTGTTGTGAGTGCAGTGGAGTCAAATATGCTAGTGAAGCGTGTAACCTTGGAGGTTTCAGACATTTGAATCACCTAAGAGGGTCTCTTACAATTCGAGGGTTGGGGAATGGGGCAAACGTGGATGTGGTTAAAAATGCACTTCTTGAGAAAAAGAAGAATCTCGTGCGTCTGATTTTAATGTTTAATGATAAAGAATGAAGATGTCAAAGTAGCTGCAGTGGCGATAAGCAATGAAAATGTAGCAGAACAAGAAGATATTTTTGAAGCCTTACGGCTACCTCCGAATCTTTAGTCATTAGAAATAGCAGGCTTTAATGGCAAGAAGATTTTGTTATCCAGTAATTTGATGGTTTCATCAAATATGTTGGAACCAAATCAGTAATGCTACCAATTTTGACCACCCAATAATGTCTCTAAAGACTTAATACTTCTTTAATCTAGACTCAAGATCTTAAACACAATTACCTCTTATAGCAATTACAAGATAACAATCAAGAATTAGGAGCAAAGCAAGAACCAGATCTAATATACACACACACACCACACACAATGGCATAACGATCTATGTTGGTTCTACCATTTTCAGGCCTACATCCACTGTGAAAGAGAAGCAAGCTTTTATTGATTTTATGAAATTATAGGCACAATGGTAGAGAAAGAATGTGAATGAATCAATTACAGCTGACATATCAACTTATCAACTTTGTCATATAGCTCTTGAATCATTTGAAACGACTCTTCGCATACATAATAAGTATGCATTCGACATATCAGAATCAAACTCATATTCAAATTTGAGCTCATATCTCAACTAAACATGGTGAAGAAGTTAAAACTCTTAAGCTGCCCAAAGTGTGAGATTATGCCTCCTTTAGGAAAATTACCATCCATTGAAATACTTGTTATAGAGGAAATAAAGAGTGTGAAAAGAGTGGGTGATGAATTTTTGGGAATAGTAAATAGTGATCATGGTGTGCCTTCATCTTCTTCAGTTAATAATATTGTCTTTCCTAAATTAAAAGAATTCAAATTTTCAGTTCTGTATAATTGGGAAGACTGGGATTACAATAATGCCCTAGCTAAATTTCTTGTCCTTTATCGCTTGTCAAGAGTTGAAGTCACTGCCAAACCAACTTCTACGGAGCTCAACACTGAAGCAACTGTGAATTAAAGAGTGTTATGCTTAGAAAAGCGTTTAAGTAAAGACAAACGAAAGGATCGGTCGAAGATCTCCCACATTCCTAACATCCAAATTCATGAAAGAGGGCTTAGATTCTTTACATTGATGGGAAGGTTAGTTTCTGAATTTCTATTTATGATGAATGTTTTGATTTGTTTGTTAATTTTATTGGCTCTCTTAGCTGTATATGCTTATATTTGAAAGCTACTATTGTTTGGGGAATGCCGAGCAAGCCCGCTCGAGAACAAACCAACCAAAACAGAAGATCTGGTCACTAGCACGAAAACACCTCGCTCGGTGTCAAAGTTGGTCGGGGTCAAGTGTTCTAAGCTAGTCGGGCTCGGATATTCCCATCCTGCTCGGGTAAGGTCACAAATATCTTCAACCATCGAGCGAGCCCTGGTCGCGTTATGAACAGCTCCAAGAACAGGAAGAGACCAGAGCTCGAGCAGAGCAAACCCAAGCATGGAAACTTTATACCTGCAATTTAGGACGGTGAACGCTTCTCTCCGAGAAGAAGAAAGTAGCTGCCAGATGCCCCACACACCCTGATATCTTGTCACGATGATCGATAATTGACAGGCACCCCCACGCCATTGAGTTTCGTCACTATTATCGATAACTGCCACATATCCCTATAGTATCATCATTTTACATATACCTACATGGTATCATCATTTCATCACAGTGACCCATAACCGTTTGACATCCCATACTCTCATGTTGTGCTACTGTGACCTATAGCTGTCAGAAAGACGCAAGCACAATGAATGCAGGGTATGGCGCCCAAGTAAGGGTGGCGGGAAAAAAAAGAAATAAATATCAGACAAAGGGTGAGGTAAAAGGATCTTATTCTTTTTTTCAACTTTCTATTTTCCGGTTTTTCTCGGATTTAAAAGAGAATTTCAAAGAATCAACCCGATTACTCACTTGAGCGTTGGAGGATTTCCGTTGGAAAAACACCCGGCGACCTCTGATACTTTTCTATGGATACGGTAAGAGAGAACCACCATTCCAGTGAACCAAGAAGCACAATAACCAGTTGGAAATCCTGCTCGAGGTGGGTGCAATAAGAAAGCGATGATCATATTAGGAGTGACTAGAAACCACATTTACATTTTAGCGACGTCCGTGGGGATCGGTTCAAAAGCCGAATTTATAACACACTCCGGAAACGACGTGACAATGAGAGGAAACATCTGAAGAGGAGTAAGCCACGAAGAATTAGTGAGTCTAAGGGAGGCGACCAATGAGGCCCGAAATTGAGAGATGCAAGAAAGGATGGACCGAATGGAAAAGCAGATGGAGATACTGACATCCATCCTACAAGAACTCAAGGATTGACAGAGGAGAACGAGTAATGACGTTCCCGAATCCAGTCGTGGGAATGCTCTCACTAGGGGGAATGCAGGAGATGGAGCCCGAAGGCAGAAAGTACAGAATGCAGCCGGAAGGGAAGAGACAACCCCGGAGGAGAGAGAGTTAAGACAGCACTTACAAGACATAACACTAGAACATGCGACAGTTGCGCCGCGGAATTCTTCCTATGTAGAAGAGTTGGAGGGAGAGGTTCGCAGTCTAGTCCAGTCGTCGAAGATCTCTAGGAAAACGGAAAAACTCTGAGTTGGAGGATTTTTGTTTTCCTAGAAATTTTTATTTTCCTGACTTAAAGTTTTTAGGGAAGAGTGACCGCTGGTGCACATCGAGTGGTTCAATGACATGATCTGAGTACTGAGGCTTGACAGCAGCCCAAAGATGTAGAGCCTTGCTACTTATCTTGGAAGGGCGAGCGAGGGAATGGTACCACAAGTTACTGTGAGGGAGCATTCAAAGCTTTGAGCAGATGTGCACGGAGTTCGCCGAACAGTTCTGGGGGCAATAGCTTCTGAAGACAATATGATAGAGTTAATTGAGATCAAACAAAAGGAGGGAGAATCCCTTCGAGAGCAAGTTAAGAAGTACCACCGGGCAATCATAGAGCTCGGGGCGTTCAACCACTCCCAAGCGTTGAGAGGACTGAAGGGGGGATAAGGATGGGAAGGCCTTGGTACAATTTGCGGAGTCCCTCGATCCGCTCATACTCCAATGCATACGAGCAAATGGAAATGGATATCGTAATTAAGGAGGAAAAAACCGTAAAGTTGAGGAGCGAGAAGAGCGATGGAGCGAAACGCAGGAAGAATGGGGGGTCTGTTCAGGGTTCGTCGACTTCCAGAAGGACAAGGAACTGGGTTGCACCCTACAACCCTTACTAGAGGGACCCCCAACCGCGAGTGGGTCATGTTCCACTCCCTAGGTCTCCAAGCAGGGACCAGAAGGATTACCTTCAGTTTAGTGGCAACCCACCTTATAATCCCCCTACGATTTGGCCCATGCAGAACCACAACAGAGTCAACCATCTACTGCTTCCACATGTGAGAAACTTTCCCAAGGATAGAACCATGCAAATGATTTACCAAAGTCCTACCTACAGGCAGTACACCCCTCTGAATATGTCGTTAGAGGAGATGTTCCATGTTATAGAGGAGCGAGGTCTGTTGTGTTCCCCGACACTAATGTTCGAACCGGCTAGTAAGAGGGACAGAAGCAGGTTTTGCAGGTTCCACAACGATCATGGCTATTCAATATCCCAGTGGTGCTATCTAAAGAACCTGGTGAAGGATCTAGTAAGAAACCTGTACCTGGATGAATTCATTGAGTGAGGACACCCGATGGTAGAGCGACAACAGGCAGAGGATGACCAGGCTTGTGATATGGACCGTGAGCAGCCTACTATGAGGGCGATAGCAGGGGGGCCGACAATGGCTGAAGACTCGAACAGAGCTAGAAAAAATTGTAGTCGATATGCCTCCGCTAGCTGAGAGGTCCTGCTCACTATGCCTGCCACAAAGAAGGCTAGAACCAGACAAGTTTCAATCATGTTGACGGACGAGGACGAGGAAGGGGACCTATACCCCCACGAGGGTGCCCTAGTTATAAAGGCAAATATTGTAAATAGGGAGCTCAACTGGATTCTGGTAGACTTGGGAAGCTCAGTAAATATTCTCTTCAAGTCCACCCTAGATGAGATAGGAATAGCAGATGCGAGGCTCTAGCACACAAGCACCTCCTTGAAAGGATTCGGTGGAGGAAGGCTAACCCCCCTAAGGATTGTGAATCTGCCAGTAACCATGGGCTCGAAGCCCTTTGAGAAGAATATGATGCTAGACTTCGTAATTATGGAGGATGAGTCTAGTCGAGTGCTTACGAGCCCATTCTGATGTGTTCGCCTGGTCACATGAGGACATGCCAGGGATTGACCCGAAGGTGGCATGCCATAAGCTGGCAGTGAGAAGAGATGTAAAGTCGGTAAAGCAGAGAAGGAGCTGTGTCAACCAGGAAAGAATGACGCCATGAACAGCGAAGTGGAGAAGCTGTTAAAGGCGGGATTCATAAGGGAAGTTAACTACCTCGAATGGATCTCGAACGTAGTATTGGTGAAGAAGGTAAGTGGAAAATGAAGGATGTGTGTGGATTTCACAGACTTAAACAAAGCCTATCTTAAGGACGGTTTCCATTGCCGAACATAAACCAGCTGGTTGACTCCACGGCTGGACACGATTTGCTCAACTTTATGGACGCATTTTCTGGTTACAACCAAATTCCCATGTATGGACGGGACAAGGAATGCAAAAACTTCATTACTAATCAGGGTCTGTTCTGCTACAAGGTCATGCCATTCGGCTTGAAAAACGTGGGGGCAACATATCAGAGGTTGGTGAACAAGATTTTTAAACTTCTGATTGGCTGCACAATAGAAGTTTATATGGATGACATGATTACCAAGTACAGGGATGTAGAAGACCATGTCAAGCATCTAGAAGAGACCTTCGCGTTCTTGAGGGAGTACCGAATGAAGCTTAACTTCGAGAAGTGTGCCTTTGGAGTGGGTTCGGGAAAATTCTTGGGTTTTATAGTCAGTAAAAGAAGAATTGAGGCCAACACAGAGAAGATAAGAGCGGTTTTAGACATGAAGTCCCCGCGCACTCTCAAAGAGATACAGAGTCTTACGGGTAAGCTGGCAGCCCTGGATAGGTTCATCTCCCGAGCAATGGACAAGTGTCATGTCTTCTTCTAAGAGATGAAAAAGGGGAGGAAGACGAAGTGGACACCGGAATATGAGGCGGCATTCCAGCAATTGAAGAAGTACTTGTTGAAGGCCCCGTTTCCATCAACACCGCGAGCAGGAGAAGTCCTCTACTTGTACTTGGCCGTGTAATTATGGGCAACGAGCTCGGTCTTAATAAAGGAGGAATCGGGGCCCTGTGTATTACACAGGCAAAGCCTTGCTGGAAGTTAAAACTCAGTATTCACAGGTAGAAAAATGGGCGCTCGCATTGGTAACAGCAGCTCAGAAATTGAGGCCTTATTTCCAAGCACACTCGATAGTGGTCTTAACAGACCAGCCACTTAGACAAATTCTACACAAACCAAAGACCTTTGCTCGGTTGGTGAAGTGGTCGATAGAGCTCAGCCAGTTTGACATCACTATCACCGAACGAGCAATTAAAGCATAAACTCTGGTAGACTTTATGGCTGAATGTACAGAATCAGATAAAGGCGCAGACAATGAGCGAGCAGGGGGAGAGCCTATTCCGTGCAAGGTATGGATAGTTACGGTAGATGGATCGTGTGAGGATCAAGGAGCGTAGTAGAGGCGATGCTGCTTAGCCCTGAAGGAGTGGAAATATAATATACCGTGAAGCTTGAGTTTAAAGCAACTAATAATCAGGCTAAGTATGAGGCCGTCATTGCAGGACTGAAACTTGTGCTAGTGGTAAAATATGCCGAACAGACCTACTCGAGGACAAACTAGGCAGAATAGAAGACCTGGTCACTAGCACGAAGACACCCCTGCTCGGTGTCAAAATTGGTCGGGGTCAAGTGTTATAAGCTAGTCGAGCTCGGATATTTCCATCATGCTCGGGTAAGGTCACAAATATCATCAACCATCAAGCGAGCCCTGGTCGCGTTGTGAACAACACCAAGAACATGAAGAGACCAGAGCTCGAGTAGAGTAAACCCAAGCATGGTAGCTCCACACCTACAATTCAGGACGGTGAACGCTTCTCTCCGATGATCGATAACTGACATCTTGTCACGATGATCGATAACTAATGAGCACCCCACGTCATAGAGTTTCGCCATCATTATCGATAACCGCACATACCCCCATAACATCATCATTTTACACATACCTACACGGTATCATCATTTCATCATGGTGACCCATAACCGTCTGACATCCCATACTCCCAAGTTGTGCCACTGTGACCCATAGCTGTCAAAAAGACGCAGACACAATGAATGCAGGGGATGGCGCCCAAGTAAGGGTGGCGGGAAAAAAGAGAAATAAATATCAAACAAAGGGTGAGGTAAAAGGATCTTCTTCTTTTTCTTTTCAACTTTCTATTTTTTGATATTTCTCAGATTTAAAAGAGAATTTCAAAGAATCAACCTGATTACTGACTTGAGCGACGGAGGGTTTTCGCAGGAAAAACACCCGGCGACCTCTGATACTTTTTTGTAGATACAGGTAAGAGAGAACTACTGTTCCAGTGAACCAAGAAGCACAAGAACCAGTTGGAAATCCTGTTCAAGGTGGGTGCGATCAGAAGAAAGCAGTATCATATTTAGGAGTGACTAGAAAACCGCATCAACAGCTATGACCAACAATGTTAAAGTGTACAATGCCTGCACAGTTTGTGCATTCATTTAATACAATCAATGGGGATTATCATGCATGGACTAACATATTTTTGATTTCCCTATGATCCAGGCGAATGCTGAATTTGGAAGTGCACGGTAATTTTGTTAAAATGAAGTGGGTTGTCGTTAAATGTTCACTAGTTGTTTCTAAATTAATTTCAAATCTTACTGAATTTGTTGGTAAATTCAGTAGTGCTTTGGGTTTTCAGAGCAGTAGATTTTCCTGATTCGGAGAGTCATTTATTGGTGAAATCAATCCTACTTTAATCAAATAGGCTGCAGCTAGTTTCATCACATCATCTGAAAGCCAAGGGTGAGGTTTGTTTGCATAATTACCAAGTAGAAATCTAATTGTTGCGCATTGAAAATCTACAACTATTTCACTCATTGAGCTATCACTTCTTATTTTATCTTGATGTCTATTTTATTGCTAAGGTATCTTTGAGGAACAATATAAAGATTTACAATACTAAAAGAGATAGTGATAAGATTATGTATAAGCATAGAACAAGCACGTGAAATAAGGCATATTCAGACCCTATATAAGTTTTTGTCAGACCCATCACAAGAGGTTATGCAAAGAAATTCAAAGAAGCATTTAATGGACTGATTCAAGTAACTTAGGATCAATCCAATTTATGAAGGTCTATTGAATGAATCTCACAAGCTATTCGGACCAATAAATGCGTGATTCAAGCTCTTAAATTTTATGAGCAATCAAATTCATGAGATCAGCGCATTAAAGAAGAAAGATATGCCACTATCTTTTTAGATAGTGTTTTCATTTTTAAAAAAGGTAACAAATCGACTATTTTGATTTTATTTAATCATTTAAGATACTTAACTTTTTATTAGATTAGATTCTAATTTATGTAGGATTTTTTTCTTATTTCAATTGGATTAGAATTTATTTTGAATTAGAATTTCTTGTAACCTATATATATATTCTCATTCAATAAGAGAGAAATGAGAAGTTTTTCATGCAATTTACTTAAGAGTATAATTCTCTTTACTTCTTAAACGAGCTCTTTGAACTTATCTAATTTTTCATGGCGTTCAGCCATTGAATTATCAATCGGACCATCCATAGTTGATTGTGACGTCCTTTCATACCAAGATTCTTACTTCATTAAGCAACGGGTCGCGGTTCCATTCAATTCTCGAAATTAGAAACGATCTTGGAGTATAATTTGATTAGGGTCTCGTCGATTGTTGGCGGGTTCAGTATTAGATAGGCAATATGCTTTCTTTAAAGTTTCTCTAAGCTAGAATTCATGGTTTAGACTTGGTGTATCAAATATTCATCAGCTTGATTAAGATGTAATTAAGAATTTCTTCCGTGATGCTTAATAAATACACACTATGAGTACTGTTCATACTTGAGTCGATGCTTGGCACGTTGTGCTCAACTTGGATTTGTTGAAGAGTGAACCAGGATCTGAGTTGCAGAGAAACTCATACTGTCGGTTGATTCACATGATGAAAGCCGCCTAGTCAGTTGGAAGCCTTTTATCAAACGTATGACATCCAGCTAATGTCCTAAGGGAGCAATTTGTAAGTCATGTACTCAGCGCGTGACTTACTTAGAAATATATACACTTGAAACGACAGAGATAGATGCCGTTTAAATCACTCAAGCTTCTCACATGTTCTGCACGTGTTAAAAGCTGTTAAAGGCAGTTAAAACAGGCGGGAAAATACTGTTGTAACAAGCCCAGAATTCAGGCTGGATTCTTAACAGCCTTTCTGGATCTCTCTAGACCAATATAAAAGGTCTCAACGCTTGTATTTTGGGGATTCAATACTTGCAATTCTCTCTGTAATCTTGTAACTTGATTGGCATAATGAATGAAACTATATCTCTGTTTCTCAAAGAAGGTGTAAGCCACAAAATGGCTGAACCTCTATAAATTTGTCTTTGTTCCCTTTTTTTCACTTTTTCATCTCTGATACATTTCCTTTTTGGCATTCGGTTGTCTCTGTTATTCATTCTTGATCATCAAAGATCAGTGTTTAGTTCCTTGGTTGAAGATTGCTTTTAGAGTGATCTTGTCTTAACAAGATGGTTTAGCTAATTAAACATTTACAATGCTAGTTCTGCCTAAAACATTTGCAAACTTGACCCATTCCAAGTACATGTGAGTTGGTCATATGGTCTCTGTTTGCTTCAAACTAATAGTTTTAGTTCTACTTGTCGTGCTTGCACTCATGGATTTTTATTTTTTTATTGTCTTTAAACTAGTCAAATTCAGCTGGAGATTTCAGCATTACCTGGACTTCAACACTCATGAGTTCAATAAAAATTTACTGCAGGTGGTTTAATTTCCTCAATTCACAATTCACAATTGTAGTGATAACATATTTTTGAAATTTTGTAGCCTGCAGGACATCAAAAACTTAACAGAATATCTTCCACTGATTTTTTATGATGTCAAAGCAGAAGATTTCGTCCCAATTGCTTTCTGGGGGGAAGTAGTTGTGGTTTTACCATTAGTACAAAATGTAATGCTTATTGCTGAATTCATTTTGGCCTAATCTTTCTATAATATTTGGATAATCATTTTACAGGAATTCCCATCATAAGCAGTAACTTATTCCCAGTTTCTCCAAATGAAGAATTAATGGACCAACAGTCTGTCGAGGTGGGTGTAGTGCTTTGTGCCATACATGATTGTCCCAATTGACCAGCATGAGAGGAGGAGACTTTTCTGATTTGTTACTTTTTCGAGTTATGGTTTGGTTTCCACCCTCAGCTCTCTGTATTTTCTTGGGAAGATTAACATGTTTTGGATCTAATGATTTGCAGATGATTTGAAATCATTTTGCACACACATAAGACAATTTTTTCTTTTTTCAAAATCCAACATAATTCTCAGAATCTAACATAATTCTTTCAGCACGGGACGCCAGCTCAAATCTGAAGAAGAGGTTTGTACATTGCATACTCTTTTATCTCTTCAACTTTAGAATTCCGTAATTTTAATTTCTCTGTTTTCTGGACTTTATGACTATATTAAGTTGATCGTGTTCTTTGGTTTATTTTTGTATAGAGATGCGGAACCTTTTGGATCATCGAGTCAACAAGAGCTTGCAGCGCACCAACTGCACTATCAGGTCTCAAGGCAAGAAATTTCAAGTCTCTCTAGATTGTAGAACTAGAAAGCAACCTAGTCACATATTATTTTAATGATGATAAATACCTTGACTGTACCATTCCAAGTTGATTTTTCCTTTTCAAAATTGTTACAATCAACAGGTATATTAATCTGGTTTCTATTGGGACTCTAAATACATACACATACACTTATCAGGATTGTTATTTGTGTATCTTTTCAAGTTTATCTGTTAATTATATGAATTAATCTTTCACAGGATGGAAACTGATCACTGCGGCCGTAGTTGTTCGTGGCATGCATTGTTCTTGTAATGCAACCAAGTCGAGGTTTTGTTATTGTTGTTGTTGTTGTCATTTTTTGATAAATTGATACTTGCTATGGTTTTGTGCTTCATTAATTTACTGCTTTGTCAAGAAATTTCCAAGTTTGTGCAGAACGAGAAGCAACCCAGTTACCGGTGAAAATCCACCAAATAAGCAATCTGTCTGGCTTTATCCGAGCAGTTGATGTGTCTCGTACTCTAGGGTGCTCTTTGGTCTTTTGCTGCATTCAAAAGCATTCTCCCTATGGTAATTTCGTTAGAATGACAATGGTTGATATCATTTTTCATAATTGCTTCTAAATGAAGTTAAAACTTCAATTTAAATTGCATGATAGGAATGGGAGGTGACGATCCATCCATCCAAACTTAAGCTTCTGCATGACAGATAGCCCCATTTTTCTCAGCTGCAAATAACATAATCAAGATTATTACCATAAAGAAGCAAGAAAAAAATAACCCAAAAATTAATAAATTAAAGAAGGAAGAGATAAATCGCCTTCTGTTATTAAATTCAATGAGAGGCTTCTTGGACATACCTGTAGATGCCGAAAAACGACTCCAATAGCTGAATTTATCTTTTGAGAACAACAGCACGAATCCAAGCTCAAACGTCAATCTGACTGCAATTTTCTAGACCTGCCAATCACAAAAACAAAGTTAGGACACGCGGTGGGGTTCCGGCATAAAGCCTCCGATGCTTAAGTTAGAGATACAGTGTCAGAGTAAAGTAGAAAGGAACAATAATTGATAATCAGCTAAAACCCAAGAAAGCAGAAGAAGCTTTTCTCCCTTGTAATTTTTTGGTTTATTTTTCTAACCCTTTCACCTGGTGCGCTCTTTTGTTTAAATAGGCCCTCGGTTGTGGGCAGTTATCACAGCTCGAGGGTCAAGGCTCGTGATCTGCATGGACTCTCTTGCAGCTGTGACATAACAACTCCGGGCTACTTGTTGCTGGCCCCTCATTACTCCAACTCCACCCTGGACTCTAAATTTCACGCATTGCATGTGGGTTGAATTCACTGCTCCAGCTATTCTATTGAATAGTCTGCCCAAAATAACCTGATAAGAACTAGGCTCATCAACCACCACCCATGTCACCATTACTGTTTTTTAAAGTGGTTTGGACCCTATAGTTAATGGCAGATCAACAACCCCAAAGGGAATCAACTCTGCTCCTCCAAACCCTTTTAAAGATGTTCGGATAGGATTAATCCTGAGGTCGTCTATTTGTAGACCGTCCAAAGTTTGCTTAAACAAAATGTCAACAGAGCTACCCCCATCTACGAGAGCACGATTCAACTCCTGCCTTGCCAAGGTAACTTTCACTACAAGTGCATCTTTATATGGATGTGCGACTGCTTCTTCATCTTCATCTGTGAACATGATTGGCACTCTTTGGACCCGTTGTTTTTTTGGTATTGGAACATTAAAATTCACCTCATAACTCTTTAAGGAGTATCTACTATAATTCTTCCTCGAGCGATTCGAACTTCCTACTATAGTCGGCCCCCCCGTGATCATCATTGTCACATTACCTCTGGTGTCTCCACCTCTTCCATCTCTTCTTTGGTTACCCACAAACTCTTTTAAATATTTATTTTGCACAAGCCATTCAATCTGCTCCTTCAAATCCATGCAATCTGTGGTTCCATGCCCGGACACCTTATGAAACTCACAATACTTGTGGTGAGCATTCACGCCGTGACCTCCTATAATCGGCTTTGGCGGGCTTAATAACTCCTTATCTTTTATTGCGGCAAATATTTTTGCTCTGCTCCCATTCAGAGGTGTAAACCTTCCATTCTGCTCTACTAGGTTCACCTTATGATCCGACCCCGATCCTCTCCGATCCACCGGTGGCGGCAACCGGTTGTAATGCCTTCCTCAGCTCTCCCATCGGCTTTTTGCATAGCTATCTCCTTCCTGACCCCGACCCATTAGAGAAACTTCCCTCTTTTCTGGATTTCTTTCCCAATCTCGAGGTGACCTTTCTGGTCATCTATGATTGACAAAGCCTCTATCAAAATGAAGCTTGATATCCGAGCTCCCCTAGGGTTATACCTAAGGTTATTTCCTCACTTTCTTAATTCTCTCCTTCGAATTGAGCCAAGCCTTTGTTCTTCCATTCTCTTTTTTTCTTCCTCTGCATTTTCAGTTTTCATATCTAATTTTGCCTGATCATATGCTTCTGCATATGTCACAATCCCTTTATTATATAGACTATTCCACAACCGGTTGATTCTCAACCCTTTCTTTAACCCTCCAAAGCGTCCTGGTGATCAAAAGCCCCAAATCAGTCACTTTCAGTGATACCTTGTCACAAAGCTTTTAGACTTTCAAACTCTCCTTGAATAACTTTTTCAACTCGCTTGTGTCCTGCTCCTAGGATGCATGAACCTCTAAAATGCACAGCAAAAGCTCACACAACTCCTTGAAATTTCTAATGCTTCCCCTCTTCAATTTCCGGTACCACTCCCGTGCTTGTCCTTCTAAGGTTAAGGGAAAAATACGGTACCTTTACAGATTGTTCAAACCTTGGATTCCCGTAATCTCATTAAACCTCTCCACATGATGATGTGGGTCAATTTTCCCTTCATATACCATGGCTGGAACCACATACCTACGTGCCAAAGTCACTTCCATCACCTCAGGTATCAAGGGAGATTCATCATCGAGAAGTAATCTTCCTACCACTTTCTTACCCTCCACCTTTGCTTCTAATGCTTCTAGAGTCTTTTGAAATTGGAGCATCCGCTGCTCTAGCTCATTTGCTCGCTGGGGGTTTCTTAATTCTCCTTTTTCCATTTCATGACCCAGGTCGTCAATCCGCCCTCGCAACTCACTCGCATATTCTCTTGTGCTTCTGTTCTGTTGTGCCCCCGTTCGAGGTAGTTCCATTCTGCCTCGTCGTTCGTTATCTAGCTCATCTCCCTCTCGTGTTCTACTACCCTCCGCATTACCATCCTGGGATCGAACTCCCCTACCCTAGGCTCGAACTCCCCTACCCTGGGCATCAGTTAACCCTTTGATAATCTCCTCAAACCTTGCCATTTGCCTCTCAACTCCTTCTCTCCATCTCTTATCCCCACCGGCACTCACTTCCTCCGCCGTTTGGCGCAAGGTCTGCCTATCTCCGTCGTCACCGTCTACCACCATTCTCGTGATCTCCTTTCACTAGATTTTCAAACTTATGGCTTTTCGCACCGTTCCCCACAGACGGCGCCAAGATGTTGATGCCGAAAAATGACTCCAACAGCTTAATTTATCTTTTAGGAACAACAGCACGAATCCAAGCTCAAACGTCAGTCTAACTGCAATTTTCTAGGCCTGCCAATCACAAAAACAAAGTTAGGACACGCCGGTGGGGTTCCGGCGTAAACCCTCCGATGCTTAAGTTAGAGATACAGTGTCAGAGGAAAGTAGCAAGGAACAATAATTGATAATCAGCTAAAACCCAAGAAAGCAGAAGAAGCTTTGACCAGTCCTTTCCTATGTCCTTTTCAAAGCGTTCTTCTAAAATTGGACACTTCTCAATCGTCAAGTTCTCCAGTGTTGTGCTTTGAAGAATTTGGTCTGGCAGCGACTTCAATTTGTTACACAAGCTAATATCCAAGGAATTGAGTTGCGGCATGATTGTAATATCTTCTTTTAAAAAGCACCACTCCTCCCAGTCCTTCCATCCCTTAATTGTAAGTTGTTTCAATTTGGGAAAGGCGGTAACTGATGAAGAAGAAGCTGAAGCTGAAGATGAAGATATGCCATGTAAATGACCATTTTCGATTCCCAAAAATTCATCATCCACTCTTACCAAACTGTCCACATACCATATCGTGAGTACTTCAGAGATGGCAATTGTCCCAAAGGAGGCATACTCTCACACTTTTTGCAATCTATGAACAACAACTTCTTCAATTTGTTAAATGACTCTATCCAATTGGGAAAAATCAGCGACTTGCCTCTATAATGTTGTTGATGCAGTTTTTCACGCGTGCCTCAACAGATGCTTCGAACCTTCCAACAAGATCTCCAGAACAGATCGAGCAGAACGCTCGAACCTTCCGCTCGTGGTTTTAAACAAGATCCGGTCCTTCCGCTCGCGATAAGTTCGAGCAGGATTGCCCTCTTCGTCCTGCTCACTGCCTTCTTCCGAACAGCTGGTCTCCTGACCGCACTCACGTAAAACCGGGTCGTGGGTCGCCAGGCTTTCCACGAGAACCCTCCGACGCCAAGTCAAGAATCGGGTTTCTTTTTGGTATCTCCTCGGTGAGGAGACCGGAAAGATGAAAGGGTATTATACCGCCTTTTTGGATAAGTATGGTGTTTTTGAGAGAATCGGATGAGAGGATGAGAATCGAAGAACTCGCTTTAGCTTACGGATCCTCGGTCAATCAAAATTGCTAACCCTCCGAGAGTTAAAATCTTCAACCTCTCTCCATTGAAGTTCCAACCCTTGTTCCGCTTCTCCTTCGCTTCCTTTTATACTGCTTTTCCCGCTCTTTTCTCTTTCCAGTCGTCCACTCCCACGCTTAATGGTATCCGGGTCCCTCCGACAACCGAGTTCGGCGGAATATTCCCTGTGGATGAGCTGGCCGTCCCTTAACCCGATTCACGTGGCTGATCACCATGTCGGGCAAGCGCGCAGGAATGATGACGCCTTGGAGGCACGTGCCGCCATCGACAACGATGTCATCTCTCCACCATGTGGGACCCTTGTCGACATCAAAAGGTGTGCCGTGATTCTAAGATAACTGGCCTGGCTGCCTCGGCCTGGTCTTGTCCAACTGTGCTCGTGGATCTCTCATGAAAGCGGAGCGATGTGCTCGGCCTCGACCTCGACCACCTTGACCGTAAGGATGACCTCCGGCAAGCGAGCTCTCGACCTTGACCAGCCTTGACTGTATGATGACCTCGAGCGGGCAAGGAGCTCTCGACCTTGACCAGCTTCGACCGAGGGTTGACCTCGAGCAGCAAGCGAGCTCCCGACCTCGAGCAGCTTTGACCGTGAAGGATGACCTCGAGTAGGTAAGGAGCTCTCGACCTCGAGCAGCCTTGACCGTAAGGATGACCTCGAGCGAGCAAGGAGCTCTCGACCTTGACCAGCCTTTGACCCGAGGGGTTGCTTCGGCCAGGTTACCATCGTGAGTCTTGCTTGAGCCGAAGGGCTTCGAGGGGTTTGTCCGATATTTACCCCATAAACCGGAAGTGGCTTTGTGGGCCTCGTCTCGATATTTTACCCAAACACCGGCCCCCGCTTTAGTCTTTTGAGTGAAGCGAGATAAGACCGAAACTCAAGAATGATGGGTCAATTGTGGCCTTTTAAACTTCCCCACGCTTCCCAAACTGTCCGCCACTCAATCATTTCTCATTTAAGACGGACACGTGGGTCGATCCCACCACAGATTTGAATTTGAAAGGACGCGACCTAAAAGGTCGTGTCCTCGAAACGCACGCCGCCACTCGAAAGGACGCGCCTTCCTCTTTAATTCGCCTCTGCCTCTTTTCCCTCGCTGCACTCGACCACCTAAGCTCGCTAAAGATTGTGCTTTTATGGTCGCTCGGGTCGGTAATTAGGCGTCAAACTCGCTTAACTCCATCGACCATTTAACCAACCTTCCGGAGGTCTCGTGCTTGTGTAGTAGTTTGCCCGAGGGTCAGGTTAGTCAAGATCACCACCGAATGTGCTTGAAAATAAGGCCTCGCCTCGGCCGCGTGACTGTGGCTAGAGCCCACTTCTCCATGGTCGATACCGAAGCTCGCTTCAAAGAACGCCTCCGCTGTGTAATACATGTGATACCGCATCTCGATTCCTCCCTTACCGTAATCGAGCTCGCTGCCCATCGGGATACGGCCAAGCATGTAAACAAGACCTCTCCCGCTCGAGGTGTTGACAATAACTGAGCTTTTAAGCAAATACTCTTTCACCGCTGAACGCCTCCTCGCATTCAAGGCCCATTTCGCCTTCCCGCCCTTCTTCATTTCCCGGAAGAAGACTCCAGATTTATCGCTGGCTCGAGATACGAACCCGCTGAGGGACGCTAGCTCACTGGCCGACTCAGATCTCCTCGAGGTTACGAGGGACCTCATTTCTATCATCGCCTCGATCTTCTCCTGATTGGCTTCAATCCCTCGTGACTCACCATAAAGCCTAGGAATTTTCCCGAACTCACTCCAAAAGCACATTTTTCTGGGTTTAACTTCATTCGATACTTCCTGAGAGGGCGAAGGTCTCCTCTAGATGCTTTACATGCTCCTCCGCGTCTCTAGACTCGGTGATCATGTCATCAACATATACCTCCATAGTCCGACCGATCAATGGCTTGAAAACCTTATTCACTAACCTCCGATACGCTGCCCTCGCGATTCTTCAGGCCGAAAGGCATGACCTCAGTAGCAATACATACTCGATCGGTGATGAAAGTCAGACACCTCGTCCTGATCGGTGCATGGGAATTTGTTATATCCCGAGAATGCATCCACGAAGCTAAGAACCCGTGCCTCTCGCCAGAGTCCACCAGCTGATCTATCTTGGTAGTGGAAAGCTATCTTTCTAGGCAGCCTTGTTCAAATCTGTGAAATCAACACACATTCTCCATTTCCCATTTGCTTTCTTCACCAAGACTACATTCGAGATCCATTCGGTAGGACACCTCCCGTGATGAATCCCGCTCAGCAGCCTTGTCAACCTCGCAGCTAATGGCTTCAGATCTCTCCCGGTTCACGCACCTCCTCTTCCGCTTCACCGGCTAAGCATCTCTCCGCATCGCCACCGTGACACGCCACCTCCGGGTCGATCCTGTGCATATCATCATGCGTCCATGCGAACACATCTCGCGGTGCTCGCAGCATTCCACCAACTTTTCCTTCAACGGCTCGCTAAGGCTCGAGCCGATTCTGACCTTCTGTCCTGGGTCATCTGCTCTCACCTCGAGCTCCTCCAACGCCCCACCGGCTCTTGCCTTCCGCCTCGATTCTCGCCTCGTGTCTAGCTGAGGTGACTCACGATTGCTTTTGCAGCTACACAAGATAGCAGCCTCGCCACCCTTTCGTCGCCTTTCACTAACCCCTATAACCCCATTTACTCGATACTTTAGTGGCTAGGTAATGGGTGGACACCACGCATTGGTCGATCCTCATAAATGGCCTCCCGTAATCGCTCGATATGGGTCGGTTTCATCTACCACCACGAAATCCAAAGATCATGTTCTTCTCGAAAGGTTTCGAGCCCATGGTTACCGCCAACTCGATGATTCCTAGAGGTATTAGCTTTCCTCCCCGAATCCCTTCAAGTGAAGTGCTCAGATGCTCGAGGCTCGCTACTGCTATTCCTAAATCCTCGAGTGTGGATTTAAAAGAATATCTACCGAGCTCCCGAATCGACCAATATTCGGTCAACTTCCTTATTCGCTACATTGGCTTTAACCACTGTGGCATCTTCGTGCGGTACAAAGACCCCTCTTCATCTTCATCCGTCCACATGATTGGCACCGCCGAACCTTGGCCTTCTTGGTCGCAGGAGCAAGTGAACAGACTTCTACCGGCAAGCAAGATATCTCGCAATAATTTTTCCGAGCCCTGTTAGAACTTCCGACCATCGCTGGACCACCGCAATTACTCTCGTGGATGGCGGTTCCAGATTCATTTCATAGGCCCGATCACCTTCCTCACCGTTGTTCAACCACCGGTGCCCTCCTTCTATAACTCATCCAGTATCGATTTCGACTAAATCTTCTACCTGGTTTTTCAAATCACCAGCACCGTGATGCGGTGTGACCATGGTCTCCATGGAAACGGCAGACTCGCTCTCGCTCCGCTCACTGGCCGGGCGTGGTCATCTGGCCGTGAGGGCTCAAGACCCACGCCTCGCCCACTCAAGTATCTCTTCAAGAGATACCTTCAACTTCAGATACTCGTCTGTAAGCGTGGCTCTGCTCCACTACTTGACCGCCCTATCCCCTGGAAGCTTCTCGCTGGGGTGGCAGAACGATCATCCCCGGCATGGCTCACTTCAGTCTACTCGGTGGTCGGGTCATGGGATGTATGGCCATCACGACGCCGCAGATTCTCTCGTGATCCCGACCGAGACTCGCGGGTGGTTGGGAACCACCACGCTGGGGAACTCTCTCGACACGGTTGTACAGTGGCTGCCTTGGCCCTCGCTGCCTTGAGCCTCGTGGTCCTCGAGCAGACTCCTTTCTCCTTCCGCCTTGCTCCAGCCACTTGTTCACTCCTCACCATGCAGCCTTTTCTTCTTCAATTACCATGTCCAGCTTTATTTGTTCAGACGCGTCCGAATACGAACGGATCAAGGACTCCGCAGTTATACCATGGTCTCCCATCCGAACACCCTCTTTAATCCCCTAGAGTCTGGGATGGTTGAACGCACCAAGATCTAGGACCGATCTATGGTATCTTTGATAAACTCCCGAGGGACTCCCTTCTTTCTCGCCTCACCTCCGACACCCATCATGTCATCCTCGTGGTCACCGCTACCAAATTGTTCCGCGAACTCCCCGCACATCCTGCTCAAAACTCAAGATACTTCCCCTGGAGCCTCATGGTACCATTCTCTCGCCTCTTCCTCAAGAGTGAGCTGGAAGGCCCTCGCACCTCCGCGTCACCGACAGCACCTTGCACCCCGCCGGTCATCGAACCGCCCACGTGTATTAATGGGTCACTCTTTCCCGAATATTGCAGATCCGGAAGCGAAAGTCACGTGGTATCGTGACACCCATAATCTCCGGCGAGAGAGGAGATTCATTGTCCAAAGATTATTCGCCACCTGGACTCTTTCTTGCCTCCAAGATCTTCCACCACTTGCGCCTAACTGCTGCACTCTCCCTCCAACTCCTCCGCGACGAGAGGTCAGTGCCTCTCGCAAATGCTGGCGAGACCCCTTCCTCCATGTTTGTTTCTTCTCTCACCGCAACATTTGGTGCCCTAGGTCTGGGCTTCATCTCCCGCTTTTCCGAACACGAGCATTCCTCGATCGACTCCGGACATCGCTGCGTGCTTTTCTCCGTCCTTCCCCGAATTCTTGTAATAGTGGAGGTCATAATCTCAACTGCTTTTCCATCCGATCCATCCTTTCCCGGATCTCCCTGCTCGGGCCTCATTGGCCACTTCTCTCGTAGTCATCGATTCCTCAGACTTACACCTCTTCTACCGCTTCCTCATCGCTGTGTTTTTGTGTGTCTTCAATGTATTAGAAATCGGGCTTTGTGCCGATCCCCACGCATCTGCGCCAAAAGATGTCGATGCAGCTTTTCACGCTGCGCCTCAACAAAGGCTTCGAACCTTCCAACAAGATTCTCCAAACAACTGAGTAGAACGCCTCAACCTTCCGCTCGTGGTTTTAAACAAGACTCGATCCTTCCGCCGCGATAAGTTCGAGCAGTGATTGCCCCTTCGTCCCTGCTCCACTGCCTCTTCTCGAATAGCTGGTCTCCTGACCGCACTCACGTAAAACCGGGTCGTGGGTCGCCGAGCGTTTCCTGCGAGAACCCTCCGACGCTCAAGTCAAGAATCGGGTTTCTTTTGGTATCTCCTCAGTGAGGAGACCTGAAAGATGAAAGGGGTATTATACCGCCTTTTTGGATAAGTACGGTGTTTTTGAGAGAATCGATGAGAGGATGAGAATCAAGAACCTGCTTTAGCTCATGCATCCTTGGTCAATCAAAATTGCTAACCCTCCGAGAGTTAAAATCTTCAACCTCTCTCCATTGAAGTTCCAACCCTTGTTCCGCTTCTCCTTCGCTTCCTTTTATACTGCTTTTCCCGCTCTTTCTCTTTCCAGCCGCTCCACTCCCACGCTTAATGGTATCCGGGTCCCTCCGACAACATGTTCGGCTGAATATTCCCTGGGATGAGCTGACCGTCCCTTAACCCGATTCACGTGGCCGATCACCATGCCTGCAAGTGCGCAGGAATGATGACGCCTTGAGGCACGTGGTCGCCATCGACAACAAGGTCATCTCTCCACCATGTGGGACCCTTGTCGACATCAAAAGGTGTGCCAGATTCTAAGATAATCGGCCTGGTCGTCCTGGCTCTGGTCTTGTCCAACTGTGCTCGTGGATCTCTGCGAGCAGGAGCGATGTGCCCTGGCCTCGACCTCGACCAGCCTTGACCGTAAGGATGACCTCAGCAGCAAGGAGCTCTCGACCTTGACCGCCTTGACCGTAAGGATGACCTCGAGCGTGCAAGGAGCTCTCGACCTTGACCAGCCTTTGACCCGAGGGGTTGACCTCGAGCAGTGCAAGGAGCCTCGACCTCGAGCAGCCTTTGACCGTAAGGATGACCTCGAGTAGGTAAGGAGCCTCGACCTCGAGCAGCCTTCGACCGTAAGGATGACCTCGAGCAGCAAGGAGCTCTCGACCTTGACCAGCCTTTGACCCGAGGGGTTGCTCTGGCTAGGTTACCATCGTGAGTCTTGCTTGAGCCTAAGGGCTTCGAGGGTTTGTCCGATATTTACCCCATAAACCGTGAAGGGCTTTTAGGGCCCGTCGATATTTTACCCAAACAA
>CM046813.1:9278927-9363750 GCA_025617385.1 Murraya koenigii | reverse complement strand
CAACGTTTTTAATTTATAGAGGTTATACTGTAAAGAAATTTCTCGCCAAGAAATTCTAAACAAATAAATTTTCCAAGAGAAAAGCAACGATACATTTCCCAGCAGAAAAGCAAACTGCTGTGGGAATCCAGATAAGTTTAATAAAGCTAGCACAAGCGAATTGATTTAATTGGTATCTCCTGAATTAAAATTCTTAACTTTGTTTTAGAGCTTGTACCACCAGTTCTAATTAAATAAATCACTTTATAGACATTTTTTTCACTTCTAATTTTCACTTTACAAGTTAACGTGAAATGTTCGTTAATTAGCTTGTACGATAAGAACACGAAGGATGGTCCTTGGTAGCTTTTTCGCAACACAAACACAAACACGAACACATAATTCCATTTTCTAAATCTTTAAACTCACAATTCACGATGGTTAATGCAAGTGCTATGCGAATCCAAATAAATTCAATAAACCTACCAGAAGCGAATTGATTTACGACGACGTACGTTTGGTATCAACCGAATTAAAATTCTTAACTTTGTTTTAAAGCCTGCGGCACAGAGCATATATACCAAATCAAATTAGATCAATTACGTTTTAAGACCTTTTCTTCTTTTTTAAATTTTCACTTTGCGTGTTGCGTGAAATATTCGTTAATTAGCTAGTAGTATAAGAACTGGAAGTAGCATTTTCACAACATAAACACAAACTAATAATCCCACAGTTTCCGTCTAATTAAACTCACAAATCACAATGGTTGACGCAATTGTGTCCCCTCTCTTGGAGCAGCTGATTTCAATCTCTTATGAAGAGGCAAAAGAACAGGTTAGGCTTGTCACCGGGGTCCGAAAACAAGTCAAAAAGCTCACTAGCAATCTTCGAGCAATTCAAGCTGTGCTGAATGATGCAGAGCAAAAGCAACTGACGGAGGAAAGCGTCAGACTCTGGCTGGATCAGCTCAAAGAGGCATCCTACGACATGGAGGATGTGTTGGATGAGTGGATTACTGCCAGGCTCAAATTGCGAATCGAAGGCGTTGATGAGAATGCCCTTGCTCATAAGAAGACGGTATGTTCCTTCTTTCTCTCCCCTTGCATTGGTTTCAAACGAGTTGTTTTGCATCGAGATATCGCTCAGAAGATAAATGAGATAAATGAAAATTTGGATGATATTGCAAAACAGAAAGATATGTTTAACTTTAATGTCATTAGAGGTAGTACTGAGAAATCTGAGCGGATACATAGTACTGCCTTAATTAATGTTTCTGATGTACGTGGTCGGGATGAGGAGAAGCATACTTTAAAGAGCTTGTTGTTAGGCGAGAGCAATGAAGAGCAAAATACCGTCCAAATCATCTCTCTAGTAGGGATGGGTGGGATTGGCAAGACCACTCTTGCTCAATTTGCATACAATGATAAAGATGTGATAAAAATTTTGACAAAAGAATATGGGTATGTGTTTCGGATCCTTTTGATGAGTTTAGGATTGCGAAAGCGATCGTTGAAGGTTTACAAGGTTCTCTCCCAAATTTAGGTGAATTGAATTCACTTTTGGAATACATATATGCATCTATCTCGGGAAAAAAATATTTTCTCGTCTTAGATGATGTATGGACAGAGGATTATAGCAAATGGGAACCATTCCATAATTGTCTAATGAATGGACTTTGTGGAAGTAGGATTTTGGTTACCACCCGTAAGGAGACAGTTGCTCGAATGATGGAGTCAACTGATGTTATCTCCATCAAAGAACTGTCTGAACAAGAATGTTGGTCATTGTTTAAAAGATTTGCTTTTTTCGATAGATCTCCTACCGAGTGTGAACAATTAGAAGAAACTGGTAGGAAAATTGTTGGCAAGTGTAAAGGCTTGCCACTTGCGGCCAAAACTATAGGGAGTTTGCTGCGGTTCAAAAGAACCAGAGAAGAGTGGCAAATAATATTAGATAGTGAGATGTGGCAGCTGGAAGAGTTTGAAAAGGGCCTTTTAGCCCCTCTGCTACTAAGCTATAATGATTTGCCATCTGTAATAAAAGATGTTTCTTGTATTGTGCGATCTTTCCAAAAGACTACGATATAGAGAAAGATGAATTGATTAGATTATGGATGGCCCAAGGTTATATTGGGCAAGAAGGAAAGAAGGAGATGGAGATGGAGATAATTGGTGAAATGTATTGTGATTACCTAGCCTCACGGTCTTTCTTCCAGGGGTTTGGGTTTGGTACTTTTAAAAGATATAAAATGCATGACATAGTGCATGATTTTGCACAATATCTCACTAGAAAGGAATGTGCTGCAATAGAAGTTGATGGTGATGAAAAGGCCTTGTCGTTGACAAATACTTGTCAGGAGAAACTTCGTCATTCGATGTTGGTGCTTGACTCCCAGGCTCCGTCTCCTGTTTCCATTTTGAATGCCAAAAGGTTACGTAGCCTAATTTTATTTTATAAATTCTCAAATCAAGAGGCTGCTTCACCAGCCCTACAAGGCTTATTTGATCAACTAACATGTTTAAGGGCATTGGCATTGAAAGTAGATGGTTTAGCTTGGATTTTCAGTCCAGCGATTAAAATCCCTAAAGGGCTAGAAAATTTGATACATTTAAGATATCTTAAGTTGTCTGTGGTAGAAGAATTACCTGAGACATGTTGTGAGTTGTTAAATCTGCAAACCTTAGATTGTCCCAGAGTGATAACAATACCTCAAGGAATAGGAAAATTAATCAATCTGAGGCATTTAATTTTTGATGCGGGTTGGTCAGCTTACGTGCCAAATGGATTAGAGAGATTAACTAGTCTTAGGACATTGAGTGGGTTTGCTGTTGCGAGGGGTGGTGGCGAATACAGCAGTAAAGCTTGTAATCTCGAAGGTTTGAGACACTTGAATTACCTTAGAGGGGATCTTGTAATTTATGGGCTGGGGAATGTGACAGATGTTGATGAGGCTAGGAAAGCACATCTTGAGAAAAAGAAGAATCTCTTTGGTTTGGTTTTAATTTTTAATAAAGACGAAGGAAGCGCAGAAGCGCCAGAGAAGATGAATGAAAAAAATGACGCAAAGCATGAAGACGAAGAAGAAGAAGGAGAAGAAGAAGGAGAAGAAGATGATGAAGAAGAAGAAGAAGAAGAAGAAGAACAAGAAGAAGACGAAGAAAAAGAAGAAGAAGAAGAAGATGATGATGAAGAAAAAGAAGAAGAAGAAGAAGATGATGATGAAGAAAAAGAAGAAGAAGAAGAAGAAGAAGAAGAAGAAGAAAATGATGAAAAAGAAGAAGAAGATGAAGAACAAGAAGAAGAAGCGCCAGAGGAGATGAATGAGGGAAATGAAGCAAAGCATGAAGCAATTTGTGAAGCCCTACGGCCACCTCCAAATTTAGAGTTTTTAAAAATAGGGATCTTCGAAGGCAGGAGGCTGATATTATCCAGTGATTGGACAGTGTCATTGAACAAGCTCAGGTATTTAACTCTCTCAGAGTGGCATAAGTGTGAGGTTATGCCTCCCTTAGGAAAATTGCAATCCCTTGAAATACTCAGGATAGAGTCTATGAAGAGAGTGAAAAAAGTGGGTGATGAATTTTTGGGAATAGAAATTAGTGACCATATTCATGCTCATGGCACAACTTCATCTTCATCTTCATCGGTTATTGCCTTTCCTAGATTAAATATACTCGAGTTGAGTTCTATGGATAAATTGGAAGAATGGGATTTTGGAAAAGAAGATATTACAATCATGCCACAAATAAAGTCCTTGCACATTTTCTCTTGTAAGAAATTGAAATCGCTGCCAGACCAACTTCTTCGGAGCACAACCCTGGAGTCACTGCAGATTTCTGGGGTTCCTAATCTCAAAAAAAGATTCAAAAAAGGCACAGGAAACGACTGGTCAAAGATCTCTCACATTCCAAACATCCACATTGATTATAAATATGTGCAAGGAGACTGATCTCGAATTGAATAACAGCAGCAATGAGCTTACCCACCCCACCGGTATTTTCTTCTCTTCCTTCTTTAATTATTATTTTTTTTTAAAGGCTAACATTTTTTAATATAAACTCACTAGTTAAAGTAACAAAATCTGGTTCGACACATCATATATAATTATATATTGCTTGGAAGTAGCTTCAGTAATTTCTAGATAAATTAGTTTCGTATTTTCATAATGTGATAGATTGAGAGTAAAGTTCAAGCAAATCACAGCAGTTACCATCACTCCCAGGTGCTTTCTTCTCTTGCTTCTTTTTGCAACTTGTTATTTGTTAATAACATCAAATTCTGTACATATTCGTTATCTGATAGTATGTGCAACAGTTTTTAATTTTGTTAATTTTAATTAATTAATTTTACTCCGCTTCTGAGACGGCATTCAATGATATCAGAGGAGTCAAATTCAAGTTTCTGTATAATTCATGATTTGAATTGTCAATGGCTTTCTCAACTTTGTATACGATTACCAAAATTAAAGTGCACTAAGACTGCACTAACAAAATAGATCATGGATTCTCATGGACTAACATCTTTTTGGTTTCTCTAAGATCCAGACGGTTGCTAATATGGAACGTAACTTTCTCGAAAGCTGGCTCCTGATTCCTGAACTTCGGCAGGTCTATATTTTGAGTATGTCATATAGAAACAAAATTGTTGTGAATTGAAAATATTCGACAATTTATTGTTTTTCCTCGATACATATTTTTGTTTCCAGGTACTTTATGTGGAACAATATAAGTGGCAGCATACTCAATCTGCCCTGATTAGTGCTCTTGAAAGTTAGAATTCATGGTTTAAACAAGGTATCAAATATTCGTTAGTTGATTAAGGAGAAATTAATTATTTCTTATGGGAGCTTAGTACACAATGCGTTTTGTTAATTTGTAATATAGGCTGGTGCTTGGAAGGTTATATTTAATTTGGATGGTGAACAAGCCAGTAAGAAACATTTACAGGTTGTACTGCTTCTTTTGCAGGCTATTGATTGGAAACAATTCAATCATTAGCAGTCGTGACAAATGGAGCTGTCTGCTCTGAACAAGCTTACAATGCTATCTCCGTAAGTTAAAATTTTTCATAGTTTAGATTTGATGTCAAATATTCATTTGTCGATTTAAGCCCATTTAATTAATATTTTCTTAAGTGATGCTTAATACAATATCAATTATTTTTTCTACTTTAGGCTGGCGGTAGGCTTTTTTAATTTTGGATGGTGAGCAAGTATGAAAACTAATATTTGTAATACTATCTTCTTTTACAGGATATTGAGTGGAAATCAACTATCACTGCCTAAAACATTTGCAAATTTGAACCCTTGCCAAGCACTTCTGAGTTAGTCAAATGCTCTTTCTTGGTTGGAAAGAAACTATTTTTATACTATTTTTGATACATTCATTTTTTTTTAACTGCAGTCACGTAAACAACAATTCAATCATTTGTCAAATTCAGTTACAGATTTCAGCATTACCTGAACTTCAAAACGTGTGAGTTCAACAAAAATTTATTGCTGTTGGTCTCCTTAACAAAATTGAACTGGAGAATTCTCTGTTTTTCTCATGCATCAAACAGCTGCACTGATCACAAAATTCTGAAAATTTTCAGACTGCTGGATGATAGCAACTTATCTGGATATCTTGCATTAGAGTTTTCTAAGATATCAAGGCTTAAGATTTTGTATGTTCCCTATTCCTTAAAGCATCTTATGTAACAACTACCATACTGTCGTTTGTTTTTTCTGAAGCATGATTATGAGAACTAGTCCTTGCCGCTGTGTATTCATTATCACTGATGCAAGAAAATATTGGCAGATATGATGTGGTCACAAAATTCAGGAGGTATATAAAAGACAAGAAGTTTGGAAACCAGATTTGGTCACTATAACTTGCTTAGAACAATTTCATTATGATGCACGCCCAAATTTTCTGAATCCTGTTTCACAATAAGCATGACTTGGTTTTCAGGTTCTTAAATTTATTGGTCTCTCTCTCTTAAATAGCTTTGTAGGTTCAGTTGAAGATTTTTAGAATGGTATGAGATTGTGCTTTTGTTTTGTTAACTTAGGTTTTTGTCTGCAGGGCTCGTTGATTTGGTTGTGAGAAGGAACAATTTGATTGGTGGATATGAAATCTGCTTTGGTTAATTCTCATTTTGGGGCTGGAATGAACTCTCAATGTATACATGTAGTTTAGCTTTAGACCTTTAACTCTACTGGAAAAGTGAAATTTTGAGTGAATGTGAAGTAGTTATTTCTTATTTATTGATGATACTGACTGGTTGAATTGGGTGATTATGATGATTTGCGTGATGCACAGCCAACATCGATTTTGACCTGTGTTTACTTGGGAAACAATGATGGCGAGAATCTCACAGCCCTTAAAACCTTCAGCTCCAAGGAGGTCTACAAAGGCAATGTCAATGATGATGTGGTCTCCATCACTCTTGTTATGATGGGTATTTGTGTCCGTACAATTCAGCAATTTTCATTAGATGAAATAACACCATTGTCTTGCACAAAACTGTTTTTTGGCTGTTCCCATCATCTTAGATTTGGTTCTTCTTGCCGAAGGAGAAAGGTTGGTTAATTCATTGCATAATTCCGCTTTTTTTTATATGATCGCTTAATGGATATAGTTAAGCATTGGGAATTTTTCTGGGCTTTTTTCTTCAGCCGCGGTGTAAACTGTCGAAGCATCAGAACATTCTGAGGGCTTGGCCCCTCAGAATAACAAGTGAAGAACTTGTTAAGGCAAGAAGTTGCGTAGGAACTGATAAGTAAATCTACACAACAGAAACGAAGCACACACGGCCATCAGAATCAAACGTGGCAATTTGTGCAGCTCTTGCCAAAATGATCCATCTCAGCAGATTCTGAAATACCTCGAGGAATTTCGAATCAGTCGAGCCAAGCAGATATTGTATCTATAGCCAAAGATTACTCTTATAGACGAATCCCGAACATATGGTTACTATGGATATGTCTATACTAGAATGGGTTTTTATCTTCTTTACAGCAGTAGTGACCTACCATTTACCTACGGCCACTGGTATTTTCTTCAATTCTTTCTTTAATGTATTAGTTTTTTTAAAACTAACAAGTTAAAGTAACAAAATCTGGATCAAATTCTATCCAACAGTTTGGAAGGAGCTTCTGTAATTTCTAGATAAATTAGTTTCGGATATTTCTTATCTGGTAGGATGCGTAAAGTTCAATTTAATTAAAATGAATGCAACTCTTTGGCAGGTATGAGCAGAAGCTTTTAGTTTGCGCTGGGAAATCCTTCTTAGAGGAGCATAAATTGGTCTTTATGACAATGCTCCCCACATGCCTTGACAAATTCTCTATTTGCATATAGTTTCACAATCAAATGACTGCAGTTACCATCTCTCTCAAGTATTTTCTTCTCCTCCTTTTTGCTACAGGTAAATTTTTCCTCTTTCCTTCTATAATTTATTTGTTATTTGAACTCTTAAAATTTTAAATAACAAAATATTCTATGGCATGATACCGTTTGGAAGTCGCTGCTGTTCTTAGTCATTTATTAGATTAAGGAAAGATTTTTTAGAAATATCAATTTTGCAACAGAGACCTTTCAAATCTATGGATTATTTGGTTTCAACAAAGTTCAATTCAGAGAAAATATCGCAATACTCATGATAATATTTGATTTCAATCAAGCTCAATTTTGTAAATACGAAATCTGATATTGAATTAACGATGTTGGTGCTTGCAGGCATGGTAAATGGAGCTGTCTGCTCTGCACAAGCTTACACTGCTATCTTTGAAGTTCGTGGTAAGTTAAAATTTCATGGTTTTACTTTTGATTGGTGAAGCCGGTAAGAAAAACTAACATTTATGCGAGTAGATAACATTTCTTCTTTTACAGGCAAGAGTGGAACCAACTATCATTGCCTAAAACAAACATGGAAGACTCCAAAAGATAGAAAGAAAATGCGAGTAGAAATTAGCCAGTTAATAGTAATGGGCTTCCCAGTTAATGAAAGTGAGATTTCACTAATGTCAAGCACCTTTAAGTCGAATGCTCTTTCTTGGTTTGAAAGAAACTATTTTAGCTGGTATTCCGGATTGTTTGGTTTAACTGCAGGCATATGATTCACAATTCAATCAGTGGTCAAATTCAGCTACAGATTTTATTGTTACCCGAACTTCAAGACTCGTGAGTTTACCTAACATTTATTGCAATTTTTCTCTGGAAGAAAATTAAACTGGAAAATCCTCTGTTTTTATCGGGCACCTAACAGCGGCAGTGATGTAAGAGTAAACATTTATTTTAATTGCTGACATCGGTTCTTATCATTGGTCCTTGCCGAAGCAATAGCTGTAATTTCAACTTCTCAAAGAAAAGTAATTATCTTTAAAAGCACTCAATCATATAAATGGCTCCTTAAAGTCTTTATCGAACAAGTTTGTTTACATATTGTATAGAACCAGAACATAATTCTGCAAATATCATATGAACTTGCTCGTGAAACCACAGAGACACATTTGAATACTCATATCTGGCTTAGGTTATCCTAGAGAATATTAGGAGATAAAAGTAGAAAAATCAAACAGAGAAACAAATTAACTTGAACTGATAAATTAAGTAGTACCCTATCAGAACAAGGGAGAAGCAGAATAACTCTTCACTGTTTAAGTTTCAAATTAAAACTTCTGAGCTCATGGAATAGAGAAATTAGAAAGAAAAAAACATAAGTAGACTACATTACAGGCCGTGAATCCTTTCAAGGAATTACCAACGGAATAGAAGCATGAACTTAAATCTTCTCTGATTCCTATTACTGATATTTTGTAAAGCTCGTTAAATGAAATCGGCATATACGACTCTATATGTAAGACCTCAATTTTCTTCCATTTTTTTTAATATATGTGTATTTTATAAAGTATAGTATTTTATACTTATAATATGTAAGTGAATGATTAAAGTTTTATTTTGTTTATTTTTATTGTATGTATTTTATAGAATATATTATTTTATGTTATTAATTATGTTGAATGATTAAAGTTTGGTTCATTGGAGAATTGGTGGAGTGAATGATTAATGTTTGGTGAGCGGAGGAATTGGTGGAGTGGAGTAATTATGTTGAATGATTATGTTTGGTTGTATTTTATTTTATTTTATAATAAAATTTAGCTTAGCTTATATGTGCCTTGTGTTGCATAAATACCCCACTCTCATTTGCATTTAAAAATTTTCCAATAAGTGCTTGATTGTTCTTTAAGAGGTGCGTATTTATGATCTCTCGAATTTCTAAATTTATGTATGAATTCATGTAATTGATTGAATTATCTTGTGTGTTATGTTGATAAAATTGTGCAAACATGATCATGGGTTGATTTATGTTGTTATTCTTTGAAAATAATTTTATTGTGTATATATGTTATCCTGGAACTGTGAACAGTGTATATTAAGTGATTTACAACTGACATTTTCATTAAATTTCATGCATGAAACTTTATAGTTTATTAAACTAGACATTTTTATCTTTCTATCAATATATTGATTGTTCAAAAACTCATTGTATGTTAATTTTTTTTATTTTTCGAAGTTAGAGCACTGGTGCTGGAAAATTCTGATTTCTATAACTTATTGCATAATTTAATTGACTTCTGAAAATTTTTGGAATTTTTAATACGGTACATATATATGTTAGTTTCTGTATATTTAAACTCGTAATTTTTGGCCTTTTATAAAATCATTAAAAATTATACAGTTAGGTTGCCGCAGTCGTGGAAACTATTTTCTAAAATTGGGAGGGCAGATATTGAAGCTTGTTTGGGTTACTTTTTCATCAGTAAATGCTTCAGAAATTTTTAATTCTAATTCCTATTGTCTCCCCTGACCATAAAACTTGAATCACTATTTTTGAACATCTGCAACTAAAGTTATAAATTTTTGAATCATCAGTCCTTTGTTTGTATTGCCCTAGACAGTTTTGATGTTTTTGTGAAAAAGTAATTTTTTTAATGGTGTTGTACTTAAATTAATTTTATCAAATTTTATATTGAGTGTCAACATGTTGCAGTAATTGTTTGTAATAGTTATGATTTTTCCAACATATTTATAGCTTATTAGAAATCAGCTCTTATAAAATGATTGAGTGCAGTTTGGTAAATTAATATGTCTAGGTTAGAGTTAATGATTTAAGGATGTTTTTAGGTATCCTATTCAGGTTAGAATTGGATATGTTATTGATAAGAATCTTATCTTGATAATTATAAGTCAAGATTGAGGTGTTTGGGGTTATTGTTTGTTGCTTTAGATCAAGGTAAGTAAAGTCATGCATAATATTTATTATATGTATATATATAAGTAAGTATGGAAAGAATAATGTTGTTCTTATGGATTGACATTTTATTGATTTGGCATTTTATGGTTTTGAAGTATTTTATCATTATAGTTCATAATAATGTGTTACTTTTTGGTTTTAAGTTTATTTAAAATGTTTTTCTTAAAATGACTTGTGTTTCCATAAATTATTTTCCTTAAAAATATTTGTAAAGCTTTTCCAATTTAATGTCTTACAAGAACAATTTATTGATTGATATTGAGATATTAAAAATTATTATAAGATTTTTGGCTCATTATTCGTAGTTATTGTTATTGATATGACCGATGTTGCACACACCTAATGATGATTATTGCGGGTAAAGTACCTCATTGAATTATTGGTCGAATTACTGGGATCACATGTGACATATTAAACTACTGGCTAGGTCATTGGAAATACAGGTAATACTATATGGCATGAGTAAATTGAACGAAAGAAAGGTTTTGATAAATGATTTCTTAGATGATTATTTAATGAAAATGATTATTTTATTATGACTTGATTGATTATAAGTTTTATCGTATTCATGTATTAGATAATAAAATGATTACTAGTTTTCAATTTATGATACTTTATAATGATTATTATATACTATATTTTTATTATTAACTTTATGCATGAGTTTACTTAATGAGTTAATGGCTCACCCATTGTCTCCAACATTTTTACAAATTGATTTTAGCAAAGTGGGCTTTTTGGTTTAGAGAAGATGTTTTATTAGCTAAAAGCGTTGGGCATTTTTGTAATGAACAAATTTTTACTACTTTAAATTTTGATTTGGAGGATTATTGTTATATTTATTATTTTAGAGACTATGTTTAGACCATGGATGTTATGGGACATTATTAATTTTATTTTAGGAATAGTATTAGATTTAATGTTATGATATTTCATTTTAAATACCTCTTCTCATTCTTGGGTGAATTTGGGGTGTTACACTATAACAACTCTCACAAATGTTAACGGTACTGAACATTTGAACTACTGGTCGTCTTATTAATCAACGATTTCGTATATAGCTAGAGCTACCCTCACAAATTGTGATAAGCTGTTTAGTTGGTAGTGCCAATATTGACAAAAAAGGAAAAAAAATGTACAAGTCTAATTCAATAGATGCCATTTCCACCAACAGTACATCGGACAAGCTCTCTAAAAAACCGTGATCAAGAAGGTTAAGATCACCAGACAATTACCATTTTTGGAGGTGTGCTGAACAGGTCAAGAAAATATCAACACTTTACCATACAATTACCATTTTTGGAGGTGTGCTGAACAGGTCAAGAAAATATCAACACTTTACCATACTGAAAACATCCCCGGCATTGTTCATTACAAAGAGAGTATCCCCTATTTAAAAGATTTTTGGAATTTCAAAATGCGGAAATATCTTCAATCTCTAATATTTTTTCTACCTAACATTAATTGTCAAGACTTTAGATAAGAAATATACCAATTTAATGCCTATAACAACAATTACTTAGAACACGAACCAGCAAAACAACTTCCTCATAAAGCTTTTCATTCATCCTGCAAGAAAAACACAACCAAGAGTACACAATATCATATGTTCCCTTGTGCATAATTACAAAGTATTTTGACAACTTAAAGTTTTGATGGCAGGTTCTATGGTTTCTACATAATAAAGTGATATTCCAAACTGGCAGGAACCCCTCATTTCCATGCATTAAAATCAACTGACTGAATTGATATATGACCAAGATACAAATCCCTTAGGTTCTGTGTACACAACCCAATTCGCCTTTTATTCAAACTGGGATGAATGCAACTTGAGAACCATGTCTTCCGGCATGGAAATCTCTGCCTTTCCATAACATGAAGAGTATAAACACTGGGTGCTGCTTCTGAGCACCCAAAAACAAAACAACTGCAACGCCGGGACTGGCTTACCATTCTTGCTAGTAACAATAAGCACAAGCCATTTTAAGAAAGTGAAGGGAAAATAAATTAGGTTTTTCAATTTTTCAATTAAAACCTTTTTGGACCGATCTCATACAACATATAAGAATTAAGTAATCTAGAAATTCATACCTTGATGTTTTGAGAAGATGAACAATTGAGAGTTGTAGATCCGCCTCCAAACGATCTTCCAAGCTATGACTCAAGTTTGATCAACACTGGACGTGTAGGCGTCTGTTTCACCACTTCCCAATTGCAACTGGCTCCTCTTAGATGCCTTCTTTATATTTCTTAGAATCCCTGGGGTTCTCCTCTTCTTCTCAATTTAAGAGTATAAAGTCCCTTTTATAATATCTTATGAAAAATCCTAGTATGTTAGGATTAGGATTTCTATTTAAAATAGAATTCCTCTTTTAACTATCTCTCCACTTACCTAAAAGTGGAAGGAATGTGTAACAAACTAGGAGACCACCTTGTAAAACATTACAAGCCCCCCATTTACACTTTAATATAACATACTAGGCCTTAACAAATATTATAATTATAATTTTCATCTAATATGCCAGTTTTTCTTGCTTTTGGGTCCAGTGATGGTGTTGTCAATTAAATGAGCTAACCCGGGGATCATTTGGGAACATACAATAGTGGCTACAATAATTAAATTTGTAATTAAACAAATATAATTATTTCATTCCAATTCTACTCCACTATAAGATTGGAACCGACCTCCATAATTGTATGCTTCGGAATATAATTCGCCTAAGCCACATTGATTTCTTTCTTGCACAATCCTTTGTACCACATCGTTAATTTAAATTGATATCTCAACTGTCCAATCAATTTAATTACATCTTTTCCTTGATACTTCATTGGTTTTCTCTAATGATCATTTTCAACATACTTATTTATGTTGAGACACTCTGCCGGAGAATTTCTATGATCAAATCTGAAAACCCATCAAGAGATGTGTCGTACAAATTCTATATTGTTAATCTACAATTTCAATACTTGTAATTGCTCCCACCAAGATACTGGGTAATTTAGACTACATGTGTATGTCATGCCCATTGGTAACTCAAATGAAATAACAACGACAATCATGAAATCATAACTAACTCAAGATTAAGATTACGATAGAATCAATACCTATGAGATTTAATAAGTCTGACAGTTATTACTAGGTTAATTAAATCTCATATGTGATCCAGATTCAATGTAGACAAACTACATCAATAAATTCATACATGATTAAGACAAATCACTCAATGAATTTATTACCGTCTATGCCTAAATAAAATGCCCAACTTTATTTATCAACTGCGAACTTAACTTATTTAATCATAAGATAACTTGTATTTATGTCTTCTGCGAATCCACATGGTGATCGCATAAATACATATAATATGATTAAATGGACTTTGCTCAAAATATTAATGCAATTCAAAATATCCGAATAAATATTTGAAATATTTTATTAATCAGAAAATCAATATGCTTTAAAGAGCACATAATCCCAACAATCTCCCACTAGCTCTCAAAGCATATCTGGCAAATTGCACATGCTTGTAGGACTCTAAGTGTAGGTTATAACATTTCTACACTATTCCATATGAGATAATACTTCCTCTTAATGTGTTTCTGTTTCTTGTGGTTTCTTAGTTCTTTGGATTGAGCCACTGCACCATTATTATCGAAAAATAATTTAAGTGGTGCACTTGCAGCAGATACCACCTCAAGATCTCGAAGGAACTTGCGGAGCCATACCGCTTCTTTTGCAGCCTTAGATGCAGCCACATATTAAGCTTTTGTTGTGGAGTCTGCGATACAGGATTATTTCACACTCCTCCAACTAATAGCTCCACTTCCTAATGTAAACACATAGTCAGAAGTAGACTTTCTAGAATCCTTATCTGACATAAAATCAGAATCGAGATAACCCATCGGAGTAAGTTCATCATCTGGATACACAAGTATATAATCCTTAGTTCTTTTCAGATACTTCATTATGTGCTTGACAGTAGTCCAGTGCTTAGGTCCAGGATTAGGTTGATATCTGCTAACCATCCTAATCGCAAAACATGTGTCTGGTCTAGTGCAAAGTATTGCATACATGAGACTTTCCACAGCTTCCGCGTAAGGAACTCGTCTCATGTTCTCTATCTCCTCAGAAATTTTAGGTAATTAACCTTAGAGGATATAATTCCATGTCTGAATGGTAACAAACCAATCTTGGAATTTACCATGCTAAATCTAGCCAATATCTTATCGATATAGACCACTTGAGATAAAGCTATCGTTTTATTCTTCCGGTCTCGTAGCAACTTCATACCAAAAATATAACTAGCTTCTCCCAGATCTTTCATATCAAATTGTTTTGCTAGCCAACTCTTTCATAGTAGTCATTACTCCTACATCGTTTCCGATAAGGAGAATATCATCTACATAAAGATTTAGGAAGGCTACAGTTTTTCCCTGAATTCTCTTGTACACACATGGTTCATCAATATTCTGAATGAATCCAAACGATTTTATCGCTTGATCAAATCGATGTTCCATGATCGGGATGCTTGCTTTAATCCATAGATGGATCTTTGCAACTTGCATACCAAGTGTTCTTGGCCTTTTGTATGAATCCATCCGGTTCTTTGCATAAAGATGTCTTCTTAAGATGCCTATTAAGAAAGGCGGTCTTGACATCCTTTTGCCAAATTTCATAATTTAGCATCATGACGAATAGAGAACGGAATTCGATAGATTTAAGCATAGCAACCAGAGAAAACGTTTCTTCATAATCGATTCCCTCTTTTTGAGTGAACCATTTGGCTACTAATCTTGCTTTAAATACTTCTATCCTTCTGTTTACTCTTATTTTCCTCTCATAGATCCACTTGCATCCAATGGGTTTTACCTCATTTGGTGTCTCTACAAGTTTTCGAATTTTATTGGAATACATATATTCCATTTCTTGATTCATAGCCCTTTTCCAATGTTCAACATCACTATCTATTAGAGCTTCATTGTATCTAGTGGGATTTTATACATGTTCATATGAGAGCAGTAGTATAGGTTTCTCTCGATAATATGTATCTTGTTTGGTAATCTAGTTACCCTCCCACTACGATGAGGTTCTAAAAGTAACAATTTGTTCAGGGATAATCCTTTTGTTAATCATTCTTGTTTTTTTCTATAAATAGAAAACTGAGCATCAATATGATCTCCTTACTTATGATTTCTCTAGTTTTACCTCATAGGTTACAAGTCATTTATATAGTCTTCCTCGAGGAAAGTATAGCGTAGTTTACAAATACATTCCTATCTTGAGGTCTATAAATTAGACTTTCCTTTATTCCTTTAGAATACCTAAAACATGCATACTTTTGAACATGAATCCATCTTTTACGCCTATAATTTTAGTATAAATACTAGTAAATCTCCAATTATAGATGCGTCACAATTTAAGTTCGTGACATATCCATAATTCTATGGAGAATTAGGCACTTATATAGATAAAACTAAGTTCAATAGTCTATGCAGTTTTTAAATACTGGTATCTAGAATAAAAAAGGTAAATGATAAATCGCTAAGTATACATCTTATTTTATCCAAAAGAATTTTGTTTGTCTATATAATGACACTATTATGTCATTTTACAACCAAATGGACTTTGAATTCTCTAGAGATATATTCTTTACTTTGATTAGATCAAAGTTCTTTTATGTTCTTGTCGATTGCTTCTTTGTCTTATCCATGTACTCTTTTGAATTTTCAAAAGCCATGGAATCATGACACATTTAGACAAACATAAATGATCCGAATATTTATCAATTGGATTGATAAAATACTCATAACCTCTTCTTACATGTAAACTAATTAGTCCACATACATTTGTATGTACTAATTTCATGCATACAATATTACGCTTTCTTTTAGCTCAAAATGAGCTACCTTGTCATATTACTCTTCTAAATAAGATTTATAGAGTATCGATGATCAATCCTCAAATAGGTCGGGAAGGACCTATTATTAATCATTCTCATGAAATCTTATTATAGTTTATATGACTTAAGCATAAATATTAGAGGTGCCATTGGTTTTAGAAAAACATTTCTTTTACGGGATAAATAATATACTTTTTATCATTATATCTTGCTTTAAACGGATCAATAGACTTATATGATATTAATTGTCTTTGTAAAAAAAATGAGTTATTAACATAGGATCAAAAATAACGAGTGTGCTACATTTATTAAAAACAAGCCACCAAAATTAAATTCCTCTAATGTTTGGAATACAAAGACAAATATCAAAACTTAAAGTCTCATAAAATTGATCTATTCCTCTCGGTGATATAAACTAGTATCTTTTCTCTGCTTGCTTAAAGCTTTCTTCATTTAATCTCTTGGTTTCACGAAAACCAAATAAATGAATTTACAAATAAAAATTAGTTATCTCAAAATTCACTATAGAAACTGAACTAATTAGGAAGCTTAAAGATTTCTATACACGATTTTAATAATCTTAGGACAATCTTTCTTCCGATGACCCATACATCCACACTTGAAGCACTTGTCTTTCGACTTGCCATCTTTTACGGTGAGACAGATTCCTTAAGTCAATTCTCTTTTGCCTACCCTTGTCTTTCGACTTAGGCTTTAAAGAGAATTCTTGTTTAGGAAGTGCTTTGCTATGATAATATTCTTCTATAGCATGTAGTTCGTACATCAATTGAACTAAGGTCATATGTCTATTGCTTAAGATATAGCTGACCTTAAACTCTCTGAATGTATCAAGTAAAGATTCAATCACCATGTTGATTTGTTTTATCATCGATCTCAACACCATGAATCTCAACTTCATTCAAATAGTCTATCATGTTGAGGACATGATCACGAACTCTTGTACCCTCTACCATCTTGGTGTCAGTGACATGTTTTAACGTTGCTTATTTGACAGAATCAGTATTCTGCCCAAACATCTGATGGAGACTAGCCAATATTTCAGTGGCTGTTTCCATGCTCCGAAGTTTATTCTGCAGTTCCATAGAAATCGAAGCCAATATATAGCGCTTAGCCATTTTGTTAGCCTCGCACCATTTCTCATAAGACTCTTTCTGATTTCTATAATCGTATAACATTGGTACTGGAGGGCATTGCTGGGTCAGAACATATTTGTAGTCTTTAGCAGTGAGAATATTAAATAGATTGCGTTTCCAATATAAGTAATTGTCACTAGTGAGTTCATTTTTAACCAGGATGATTAACAGTGGGTTGATGGAAGACATTTTACGAAAAATAAAACATACATGCATAAATATATTGATATAACATTCACAATAAAATTCTAAAATGCAAAAACCATAAATGCATTTTATTTTATTATAACGATAATCTAGTATCGCTTTAGCAAGCTATCCGTTGGGAAGTCATGCCGCCACTTACCAGACCTAATTAACCATTAGATTATTTACTTTCATGTCGTAACATGATAAATAACTATCGTTTATCTTTTAAGGCCAAAATTTTGTTAACAGAGCTTCGTTGGGAAGGTTAATAACAAATTTTGTTGAGTGTATAACTATTGTTTCAATCTACGTATTTCTCATATCATGTAGCCACTGTTGGGGTGATCAACAAATTGAAAAATATTTCGATTTTATCTTTAAAGAAGTTCATCAAATAAAATGTCTAATATATATACCCTCCGTAGGGAGTATCACCGTATCATGAAGTCGAGGTATATATATAATTTTATTATTGAACTAACAATGGAGCCCGTGGGAAAATTATCTTGAATTTTTCCTCTCCCACTCAATATTTTAAAGTTTGGTTTTTCCTTTTAAATCATACATATATTGTTAATTGCATGCTTCCTATAATATTATCTAAGTGATATCTTATATTATTAAGCATTTACAAATCTCAAACAATATGCATGAATTCATGTTATATGAATGACATATATTATTATGCATAGAGTGGCACTACCTATTCTATATGACATGTTATCATGGCATGTTCACATCCGAACATAACATATAGAAAAATTAAATAATCTCAATTCATGGTTTTCCTAATAAAAAATATTAACCCTAAGCCTAATATTCATTGGGCTTCATGTCAATATCTTCTTCTCTTAGATTATCTTTGGTGATGGCCTTGGCTAATATGGGCTTTAAATTTATTATTGGTCTAAATTTTTAATTTTAAAGAAAATAAATTAAAATTTTAAATAAAATTTTTGGACCAAAAATAAACTTAATTTGTTTAAACTATATCCAAGCATTTTAATCTATTAAGTCCAAATTTTATTGGACTTAAAACTAGGATTTACTAAGCCCAAAAACCGTTTTTGGACTTAAATGCATAATAGTTAAACTAATTTTTACCCAAATGAAATTATACAGAACTAAAGGGATTCAAGCGATATTTGCCACTCAAAAACCCTAATTTGCATTTTTCTTTCCGCTTTCCTTCCGCCGCCATCAGCAAAGAAACCGCCGAGTTTCCGTTCCTTCCTTTTCCGGTGGGCACCCGCCGCTGTCAAGCCTGAGATACTCTACCTGCTGGCGCCGGAATTGCTCCATCCCGCGTGCGGCTCTGCTGCCTTCCGTTTCCAGCCGCTGCTGCTGTTCGCGTGAGCTGCAGCCTGCTCGAGGCCTGCTGCTTGCGCGAGCCACGCGTGCCATCAGCTGCTGCTGCGCGCGCACGTCCTGCTGCGCAAGCAGCCTCCACTGGCCTGCAGCACGCGCGGGCCTGCTGCGCGAGCAGAGCGCGCATCCTGCTGCGCGAGCATCCAGCTCTGGCCTGCACCGCGCGCGTCCTGCTGCTTGCCGCGGACGCGGCCTGTTGCTGCTGGTTTTTCTGCTGTGGTTCTTGCTCCGGAAAATCTTTTTTTTTTTAATTTTACAGATTTCAATCTAATGCTTTACAAAATAATTTTTGAAACATAAAATTAAATCAAAAGGGAAACATGGTGATAATAAACCACCCTTTTGTTACAAATAAAAAAAAATACAAACAAATCTCTAGCCATGAATTGAAACAATCCAAAGCATGCTTTATTCATATATTAACGGATAATATATATCTAAATAAATTGTCTTAACTCTAATACATAATTAACAAGATAAGTTTCTTACATAATTCTTATATATTATTATGAGATGGCTCGATACTCAATTGAAGGGAAAATAAACTAGGTTTTCAATTTTTCAATTAAAACCTTTTGGACCGATCTCATACTGACATATAACGATTAAGTAATCTAGAAATTCATACCTCGATGTTTTGAGAAGATGAACAATTGAGAGTTGTAGATCCGCCTCCAAACGATCTTCCAGTGCTATAACTCAAGTTTGATCAACACTTGGACGTGTGGGCGTCTGTTTCACCACTTCCCAATTGCAGTTGGCTCCTCTTAGATGCCTTCTTTATTTTTCTTAGAATCGCTGGGTTCTCTCTCTTCTCAATTTAAGAGTATAAAGCCCTTTTATAATATCTTATGAAAACCCTAGTATGTTAGGATTAGGATTTCTATTTAAAATAGAATTCTCTTTAACTATCTCTCAACTTACCTAAAAGTGGAAGGAATGTATAATAACTAGGAGACCAGCTGTAAAACATTCATAGTTCACATTCTGCACTTTAATATAACATACTAGGCCTTAATAAATATTATAATTATAATTTTACATCTAATATGCTGGTTTTTCTTGCTTTTGGGTCAAGTGATGGTGTTGTCAATTAAATGAAGCTAACCTGGGGATCATTTGGGAACATACTGATAGTGGTTATAATAATTAAATTTGTAATTAAACAAATATAATTATTTAATTCCAATTCTATTCCACTATAAGATTGGGCCGACCTCCATAATTGTATGCTTCGAATATAATTCGCCCAAGCCACATTGATTTCTTTCTTGCACAATCCTTTGTACTACATCGTTAATTTAAATTGATATCTCAATTGTCCAATCAATTTAATTACATCTTTTCCTCGATACTTACTTGGTTTTCTCTAATGATCATTTTCAACATACTTATTTATGTTGAGACACTCTGCCGGAGAATTTCTATGATCAAATCTTGAAAACCCATCAAGAGATGTGTCGTACTAAATTCTATATTGTTAATCTACAATTTCAATACTTGTAATTGCTCCCACCAAGATACCGGGTAATTTAGACTACATGTGTATGTCATGCCCATTGATAACTCAAATGAAATAACAACGACAATCATGAAATCATAACTAACTCAAGATTAAGATTACAGTAAATCAATGCCTATGAGATTTAATAAGTCTGACAGTTATTACTAGGTTAATTAAATCTCATATGTGATCCAGTTCGATGTAGACAAACTATATCAATAAATTCATACATGATTAAGACAAATCACTTAATGAATTTATTACGATCTATACCTAAATAAAATGCCCAACTTTATTTATCAACTCATGAACTTAACTTATTTAATCATAAGATAACTTGTATTTATGTCTTCGCGAATCCACATGGTGATCGCGATAAATACATATAATATGATTAAATGGACTTTGCTCAAAATATTAATGCAATTCAAAATATCCTGAATAAATATTTGAAATATTTTATTAATCGAAAATCAATATGCTTTAAAGAGCACATAATCCCAACAATCTCCCACTAGCTCTCAAAGCATATCCGCAAATTGCACATGCTTGTAGGACTCTAAGTGTAGGTTATAACATTTCTACACTATTCCATATGAGATAATACTTCCTCTTAATGTGTTTCGCTTTCGTGGTTTCTTAGTTCTTGGATTGAGCCACCGCACCATTATTATCGAAAAATAATTTAAGTGGTGCACTTGCAGCAGATACCACCTCAAGATCTCGAAGGAACTCATGGAGCCATACCGCTTCTTTGCAGACTTTAGATGCAGCCACATATTAAGCTTTTGTTGTGGAGTCTCGCGATACGTGATTATTTCACACTCCTCCAACTAATAGCTCCACTTCCTAATGTAAACACATAGTCAAGTAGACTTTCTAGAATCCTTATCCGACATAAAATCGTAATCAAGATAACCCACCTGGAGTAAGTTCATCATCCGGATACACAAGTATATAATCCTTAGTTCTTTTCGGATACTTCATTATGTGCTTGACAAGTAGTCCAAGTGTTTAGGTCCGTGATTAGGTTGATATCTCGCTAACCATCATAATCGCAAAACATGTGTCTCGGTCTAGTGCAAGTATTGCATACATGAGACTTTCCACGCCTCGCAGTAGGAACTCGCCTCATGTTCTCTATCTCCTCGTAAATTTTAGGTAATTAACCTAGAGGATATAATTCCATGTCTGAATGGTAACATTATCATATTCAAGACATTTACAGAGTCCAATGATGCAATGCCTTTAGTACATATAATAACTGCAATAAAGATATATAAATTTTTCTAGCTTTCATTTCTTTTGCAAACTTTAAACAAACCCACGGAGCGCATTGTTCTTTTCTTTTCTTACCCCCCGCCACCATAAAGTTGTTCAAATCTCATTTACTGCAACATAGCTTCAACAAGAAATGCAAACTCATCGGTCCAAAACTTTGCTTCTAGAAACTCATATACAGAATATTTCTATGCGTACATCCATTACATACCAGAAAAATGATGTTCTGCTCGACTTCAGAACTGCAGCAAGAACAAAACACATATAACTGCTTCACGGAAGCATTTAAACGAACATGTGGCACGCACTACATATATTATGTTCACTTTGGAAATTTGCTGCAATAGATTGCCCTTGAATTTGAGTTCATACCACTATGTGATTTGCCACAGAGATAGGTAAAGTAATTTTGCTCGTATAATTTGGTTAAGTTATGATAGTGATTATTGATGTTGAAATCTGGACACTTCTACCTCACGTAGATTTAATTGCCAACACTTGAATTTCTTTGATTCAGAAAACAAGTGATTTCTTTTAACCTGCACTCATAGAATACGGTTAGAGATCGCCAGATGTTTTTTCGGTGAAGACACTCCGACGCTCAAGTCAGTAATCGAGATTCACTTTTAGGAATTTCAAAAAGATAATCAAGGTTTTCTTGCACTCCGTTTTTCTTTGTGTGATTTTTCTCAGATTTATATGTAGAAAAAGTTGAACCCATTTCCTCTTTTCCTGGGCTATTTATCATAATTTCTCATTTCTCACATTTGTTACTCCTCACTTGACCGCTATTTCCATAACATGCGTTCTTATCTTCCCATTAACTTGTCTGTTTCGAAGCAGTTATTGAGTTATCATCATGAGATTTAATCATGCACGGGGGTTACACCCCTATTCTCGGAGAGAGTTGTTTAACCGATTTCCACTACAGGCTCAGGCGGTCATGTTTGAGTTCAGCTTGAGGACTAACTTTTATTTGCTTTAGGTGTCATCTATAACTCGATGAGAGCCCGCTAGGCTGGCAATGAATGTTTTTGCTCCTGGCTAGCTTAATCTTGAGCAGAACGTATGTTCATGCTCTTGACTAGTTTAATCTTAAGTAGACGTGTCTTTACATTGGCGATTAGTGTTTCTGTTTCCGGCTGGCTTGACCTAGAGCAGGTGTGCTCAATATTTCCCAAACAATGATTTTGCTTAATAGTATTACCTTCAACACTTTCTTTCGACACTTCTGCAAGAGCATATAAATAATTGTATTTAGCAAGAAGGATTGTTTCAGCTAAACCCTATTGTTTTTACTCATATCCATTTTATCCATATTTTAAAAATTAACAATAATGTTAAACATCTCAAATTTTTCAATTTAATTGTCTAGACTTTAGATAAGAAATATACCAATTTAATGCCTATAACCACAATTACTCAGAATACGACCCAGCAAAACAACTTCCTCAAAAAGCTTTTCATGCATCCTGCAAGAAAAACACAACCAAGAGTACACAACATCATATGTTCCCTTGTGCATAATTATAAAGTATTTTGACAACTTAAAAGCTTTGATGACAGGTCTTATTGTTTCTACATAATAGAGTGATATTCCAAACTGACAGGAACCCCTCATTTCCATGCATTAAAATTAACTCACTGAAGTGACGTATGACCAAGATACAAATCCCTTAGTGTCGTGTGTACACAACCCAACTCGCCTTTTATTCAAATTGGGATGAATGCATCTTGAGAACCCTGTCTTCTGGCCTGGAAATCTCTGCCTTTCCATGTAACATATGTATTTTTTTAATTATATATGTTAATAATTAAAACAAGAGGGGGTCTATTTGATATTTTGTGTGTGTATATGAGATGGGAAATGCGTGGGAAATTTAGATTGAAATTGAGAGAGAGGGAGTGAACCCGTTTGACTCGACCCGACTCAGAACCTGCGAACCCGGCGTGCTGGTATCTCCCATATCCGGCCACCTCACTGGCCAAGTAAGGTGTCAAATGAAAGCTTGTGAGCCACCCGTTAACCTCCACACGTCCTTGTTGCCAAAAACCGCAAGCTCAAAAATTCCGCAGGTTTGTCACGGACGAGTGCCACCGATTCTGACCGTCTTTGGCCATGCCACAGGTTGGAAAAGGTTCTCCACCTCACCATCTTCCATTCCCGACCAGCCACCGGTACCGAGGAGGCCAATTTGCAGCCGATCGACCACCCTAAGAGCAGCAGCGTTAAAGGCTAGATCAGGCGCCACCGCCGCTGTGGAGGTCATCACCGCACCATTGAACTAAAATCGACGAGAAGTGTCTAGTCCGAGCTTCCCATTGCCGTTGGGTGAATTCCGATCAATGTTGACCATAGGGGTATTTTGGTAATTTTACACATAGAGGGTAATTTGGTAATTTTGTAATTTCTAGCTTTGAGGATGTTTTGGTAATTTTATGATGTTGAAGATAAATTAGTAAATTATGAATTTAAGGGTTGTCGACAAATATAATTTCGGATTGTATTAGTAAATTACGGATACGGGGTTAATACGGTAAGCTGAGAGAATTGAGAGTTGTAATGTTTGAACGAATATTTACTTTAAGTGTTATTTTTGTGACATTAGTTGGAATTATAAATATAGAAAGTAATTATATTGTTTCTTTAAAATAGGTAGATCTGCGAATGAAAATCTACCTGCGGACTTGGGTGATAGCCGAGTCTGAGTTTATCACTGTGAGTGGAATATATTAAACCTATTTGTGTACGTTTTATTTTTATATATTAAAGCTTGTTTGTTAAATAAGTAATTTAATTATTTTCATTTAATGGTTCTCCGAAATAAATGTTTTGTACGTATGAATATTTTGTTAAGCTATGTATATTCATTTATGTTCCGTATCAACTTTGAATTTGTAAAAGAGATGATTGATTTCAAGCATGATTTAAAGTGTTTTTATGTTGATTTAGAGTATGATTTAAAGTGTATATGATTGATTTCGAGCATGATTTAAAGTGTATATATATTGATTTCGAGCATGATTTTAATTTTATATATGTGTATGTAAGTTATGAAAAATTATGAAGTAAATACCCATTCCCTCCAGATAAGATGAGATGAGATGAGATAGTAGGCCTTTGGGGCACGTCTGAGCACATATAAAAGTTTTGGGCTGTGTGTTTGGGCGCTTTCGCCCCTTTGGGGGCATATGCATGCAGACAGATATTGAGATATGATGATATTTAAATTCGGGTGGTCCGGACATGATTTCACTAGATAACACATCATTGCACGTTCGTTGAGATCCGAATATGGATTATGATAATAAGCATAAGATGGCACGTCCCCATCTATCCGTGTAGCTCCAAGCATGATGGTACCCATATAGTACATCATTATCGTCCTTTGAGGTAGTACATCATTATTTTCCAGAGTATTTGTTTAAAGATAATTGTATTATTTAGTATTTGATATTTCAATGTGAGATGTTTTTATTGATTTTGTGGTAGTATCAATTATATTTATGTTCGTAATATAATTGAAAGAAAATGAATTTTTAAATTAAAATAATTAATTGAGAAAAGTAATTATACAAGCAATGCATTTATTTTTATAAGTATTTTATGTTTCAAAAAAATTATTATCCACTTACTAAGCTCACTGAGTTTTATACTCACTCTATTTTATTATATTTCCCCCCTCCTCCAGGAGATTTCAAGTACAACCATTGACCCAAAGACCTGTATATATTAAGAGTTTTTTTTGGCCATGTGAGGTTGTCTGAGGATATAGATAAATTTTTCTTTTGGTTAGTGTATAATCATCCCATTTTGGAATTATACTAAAGATGTAACATAAAAATTAGGAAACGTGTGTACTATTAGATATTTTACTAAATGAGACTGGTTGAAGTAGTTTGATGCATAATAAACTATTTTGAGAGTGCTTGTGTTATAATTACAGGCTTGAGAATGTTATATATTTAGGGGAGGTTTTGCCGAAATTTTCGGTAGAATTCTCATGAATAAGATTTTTTTTTTTTAATGTTTGAGTTCAGTTTCTTGAGATAGGTTGTCTCTGGGGATGGGGCCGTTTCAGTCCATAACATGAAGAGTATAAACACTGGGTGCTGCTTCTGAGCACCCAAAAACAAAACAACTGCAAGAGACGATGTGTGGAGGGAATTCTGCTCGGTTCTGAATCAAATCGGTTTCCTATTTCACTTTCATGAATATGATACTTTGCAGATAGTGTACAAGTACACAATATTCTAACCTCATTAGAAATTAACTGCTTTATCTCACTGAAGTTGTCACACTCTCTATACCATGTAAGCCAACGGCGAACTACTCCTGAAAACCAGTCAATGATTTGGATGTCGTCTTGTCAGATGAGAAGAGAATTCGTACGGGGTATCCTTCAGATGTAACCAATCCATACTGTAACAGACGCTTTTTTATAGCATTGACAGGAGCACCAATTTCGGAAATGGTGACAGATTTGGGAGAAGAACATGAATTGGAAGAGAGACAGTAGCCGCTGTTTCAGAAGAAACATACTCTTCCACACGCTTCTGAAATTCATAAAAGGATTCTCTCTGTTCTTAAGGAAGGGATGGTACTGCAACGTACTTAGATAAGATTAATTCCTTCTGCAATGAACTTAGATAAGATTAATTCCTTCTGCGATATACTTAGATAAGATTAATTCATTCTGTAATGTACTTAGATAAGATTAATTCCTCACTTTCTGCTGCTTTGGCTTGAACGACTTGCATCCATACTTTTAACAAGAACTTGTACCAGTGGTCAGTTTGCATCCCAGCTTTACGAAAGCTAGAAATTTGGCACAAAGTAGAATCACTATCGGCTAAATGCTTGATCTCTGATTCTTTAACCTTCTTCAAACCATGAGCCAACCATTTCTTCCCAATTCTAACCGTCCCAGCATCCCAAGCCTCCTGTTTCTGTAAAGCAAACAACTTGACCCTATCCTTTAATTTGTGAATAGCCTTTACAGCAGGGCTTTCTTTCGCTTTTCTTCTCACCAAAGTGCCTAAAAAGCAAACTCCAACATGCCCCTCACATGGTAATATTTCTGTTCGATTATCAACATTTAAGTGCAAAGAATTCCGCAAGTAATTTACGATGTCAACTTGAAGGCTTGAGCAATTTCTTTAGATTCAGAAACAGAGAAAAACATCTCAACCACGAAGCAGCACGGGTCAACTCTTGGACCAGTCTTATTGTCAACCATATGATTCAGATCACTGTCTTTTAGCTGTCTCATGAACCACGTGCACAGCTTGGAATCAGATCCATATCCATGAAAATTTGGATAGATAGCCTCCTATCTCATTGACAATCTGTAAAATTCAGAGTCAAACAGACCAAGATATATATTCATTAGTATAGGGGCCGATATTCCTTCTTGTGGAAGACGGTGGCCTTTTGCAAAAACCCCGGAACATCCTCCAGATGATATCATATAACCGAGGATCTTCTATCTTGTCCTTCGTTACTGAGATGAAGTCAGCAAGCACGCAAGCATCTACTTTTTTTTTATCTAAAATTAATGTAAACCACCAATCAGGACTAGAGATCTCTTTGCTAATGTACCTCAATGCTGTGGAGTGCCCCTACCACTTTGACAACCATGCGAAATCTTCGAAAAGAAGGGCCTGTAAATAATTTCCAAAACTATCCTTATTGCTTCTTGAACCACTTTCAAAATTAGATTAGGAAGAACGAGAACTTCTTTCCTCGTACCCTTTGTTGAGATTGAGAAGGTATTAGATTTGACATCAAAATTTCCACTATATAGCTTTTCTGCCATGGATTCAAAAGACTGTTATTATTTACTGTTATATCAACGTTTGAGTTCAGCTTAATGCTATTGTAAGAATCCTGAAGAGTTTTCGAATTGGCAATCACTTTTTACATTTGGTCTTGAATCTTCCCATTAACATACAGCTCCTTCACCCTCTTCCTTATGCGAAATTCATAAGACCTCTTGAGCTACATTTGACTCCTGGGTTGTTTCTCATCAGAATTAGAAGATTTTTCAGTAAGACTGGCTAAGTTCTTTGCCAGCGTCATTTTTCGAGTTCCCTTATAATCAACATCATCAGCTGCTGAAGAAGTAGAATAACCAACAGATGCTTGCCCCATTTTCGCATCTCTTCCTGCTGTGGTAAATAATTATTGCCTTTCAGTTGAGGCAAAAAGCGACAGTTCCATAATAATATTCATTCATGTCAATAAAGGTTATAAATTTACTGAAACTTACGAACAGTACGTCCAATCTATCAGCCGAACGACTCTCAGAATAAGTCATAATGAAGAAAAAAATAATTTGATAGTTCGACTCAATTCAACCAAGCTTTTCTTGATAACATAAAGCCAACTATTTTCAGGATTTTTAGTTAAGCATGAAAGAATGCCCAGAAGCTTTACTCTAGTTCTCTTAACTCACTAGACTCAGCAGATATAAAAGACTAAACCCATCTCAAACATTATCATATTCAAGACATTTACAGAGTCCAATGATGCAATGCTTTTTTAGTACATACAATAACTGCAATAAAGATATATAAATTTACCCACAACAGTCTTCAATACTGAAATTACTGGAATGAGCTTTCATTTCTTTTGTAAACTTTCAACAAACCCACAAAGCGCATTGTTCTTTTCTTTTCTTATTTATAAATAACCATGTTCTTAGTCAAATAACCATGTTTAAGATTTTTTTTATTTATAAAAATGAATAAAACGTCACTTATATTTACATTTAAAAATAAAAAATAAAAAGATGTTATTTAGATATTCATATTCAACTCATTTAGACTTCAGAAAAATTTAAATTCATTTAGATTTCAGATAAAAAAATAAAATTATCTAAATATAGACCCAAAAATCTAATAAGCCACAAGACATAACACAATGATTATGGAATTGTTTGTTTTTTGTCTGAAGTCTGAATTTAACTTATTTTCATATATTTACAGTTTTTAATTTGTTTTTATTTTTATCACTTATGGCTAATTATAAGATTTTAGATCTTAATAAAAAAAGTTAAATAATCTGATTTTTATTTGAATGATAAAACATCTTAATGAAAATTTAATATTTTATCTCATTAATATCCTTTATTAAATAAATTTATTTCTTATTATGCAAAATACTCTTTTATTATTTTTTATTTATCATATTTTTTTATTATATGCGTGTATTCAAGTAGTATTATTTTTTTAATGAGAATTTTAAATATAATAGAATCATATTTTATAATATGTCCATTTTTTTGTATTTATATTTACTATTTTTATTATAGATTTTAAATTTTATTTAATATGCTAATTTTAATTGAAATGATTAAACAATTATTGATTGGTTTGTGTAATTAACAAGAAAAATATCAATATAATATTCTAAAAATAACATTATAAATATCATATATTAATGTGAAAAAGTAGACGTGTTAGATATAATATTTTATTTTTCATGTTTGTTAAGATAAATATAATCAATTTTTTTTACTAATCAAATAACTTATTTATAACTTGTCATATGTTTAATCAATAAAATTAAGTACTGTTAATATTTATAAGGTTATAAATGTAAAATTATCATATTTAAGATGTTTTCTTCATAAAAAATAAATAAATTAATACTTATATTCAGATATTTAAAAAAAAAATAAAGATGTTATTTATATATATGTATTCAGACTTCAATTAAATTCAAACTCATTTAAATTTCATAAAAAAAAAAAAAACAAATGCTACTGACATTAATTCGTAACTTGGTTAATCTCACAAAATAGATTTAATAAGATTAGGACACCATATAACTTTTGAACTTTGTTAGACACAACTCATATTTCTTTTCATATTGATTGAACTTTTTTTCTTAAAATAAAATTAATATACATAATAATAGTAGTAATTAATAAAACTCAATTATAAAAACAATATACATATGATATTGAGTTTCTATTGACCCAAAGAGGGTTTATTTTTTATGATAATAAAATACATGTTTAGGGTAATATGACAAGAATACTTTTGATTTCTTGAAGGTTAAAAGTCATTCATGTGAAATATACTCAAGGACATGCTCATTAAGTTAAGGCTCAAATGTAAATAAATACAAGCACATGTAGTTTCATTTTTATAATTATTGTAAAGCTAATTTGTTAAATTTGTGCATAGATGGATAAGTATTTAAAAGCTCAAACATTTTCACTTGAATATAATTTTGACTTTATGGATATGCTTTTATAATAATTGAAGAAAATGGAAGTTGGAAATTTTGATTAAAAGATTTTTTTTCAAAGTATATGGATTAAATTGAAAGCATTTTAAAGGTGTGTGATCCTATTGAGTATTGATATTTTCTTTGAAAATATATCTTTCTCTGGAGAGGACCTAATTGCTCTATTTCAGAACTTATGGGAAACTTTTTATAAATTAAAGTGTCTTTGATTTTGAGTTCAAACTTCAAATATTGGAAAAGCCTAAAGATGCTAGCTAGTTCATGGAAACTTGGTGTTTAGGTAATATCGAGCAGACTCCCTCGAGGTCAACCCAGCTTAGAGCGTAAGACTTGACCACTAGCACAAAGATGCATTCGCAAGGTGTCAAAGCCGATCGAGGTCAAGTACTCAAGGTCGGTCGAGCCCTAATCCTCTTTTCCTACTCGAGGTCTTCGAACCTTCGAGCAGGATCCGGTCATATGGTCAAAAACAAGGAGGGAATAAAAACTCGAACAGAGCCGGCATAAAACAGGGTGACCCCTCCTCCCGACAACTTAACACGACAATCGATGCCTAGCAGACAGCCCATGTAGTAGGGCTTCACATCGTTATCGATGGCCGACGACGCCTCACAAAGTGTCAACATTTTATACACGAGTGCACTGCACCATCATTAGGCCACAGGGACCCATACCCGCCTGACATCCCACATCCCTAGGGCATGCCGCGGCAACCCCAGTTGTCAGAGGGGCCCAGGCACCATTAATGCGAAGGGCGATTGTCCCAAGAAAGAGGAGGGAAAACAAGAAGATAAATATCACCGAGGGACAAGGTTAATGGGTTCTTCTTTTTTTTTTCTTCCGGAATCTTTGGGGATTTTCTATCACTTTTACCCTAGAATCACCATTATTTTTCCGGCCTCCCAAACCAAGAGGGATACAAAAAGAATCAACTCGATTACTAACTTGAGCGTCGAAGGGTTTTCACCGAAAAACACCCTACGACCTCGACATTTGTTCTTCATAAGTGCAGGCTGAAGAAAACCATTGTTCTAGTAAATAGAGGAAGAAGGGGATTAGCGAGGAATCCTACTCAAGCATCCAGGGAGCAGAAGTTTACAGTTTTACTTGGAGCGAGCAGAAAACAGCATCAACATTTTGGCGCCGTCTTTGGGGATCAGTTCGAAAAGCCCGACTTCCGATACGTTAAAAAAAAAAAAAGAGAGACAACATAACAATGAGAGGAAATAGCAGGAGAGGAGTAAGCTCAAAGGAGTCGGTGACTTTAAGAGAGGCGACCAATAAGCCCAGAAATAGGGAGATCCAAGAGAGGATAGATCGGATGGAGAGACAAATGGAGACGCTGACGTCCATCCTGCAAGAACTCAGGGACGGACAGAGGAAAGCAAGCAATGACGTCCCTGAGTCCAGTCGAGGGAACGCCCCCGCCCGGGAGCATGTGGGAGATGAAGCCCTGAGGCATAAAGCACCAAATGTTGCCGGAAGGGAGGAGACGAACTTGGAGGAAAGAGAATCCCGCCAACACTTGCAAGACACGGCACTTACTTCCCGCGCCGAGGAATTGGAGGGAGAAGATCGCAGGTTGGCACAGGTTGTAGAAAGCCTCCGGGGAAATGGGAAAGCCCCGAGTTGGAGGATAATGTTGGATAGTGAGTCCCCACTCTCAGTGGAAATCATGGGCATCACAATTCCCCGGGACTTTCGCTTCCTAGATTTGAAGTTCTCGGGGAAGAATGACCCGCTGGTGCACATAGAACAATTCAACGACTTGACCGAAGTACAGAGCCTGATGGCTGCCCAAAGGTGCAGGGCCTTCCCGCTTACTTTGGAAGGGAGGGCGAGAGAATGGTACCGCAAACTACTGTGGGAAAGCATTCTGAGCTTCAAATAGATGTGCAGGGAATTTGCAGAGCAGTTCCGGGGCGCGGTAGCCCCCGAAGATGACATGATGGAGTTGGCGGAGATAAAAGCAGAGGGAGGGGGAGTCCCTCTGAGAGTTTGTCAAAAGATGCCACCGGTCGGTCCTGGATCTTGGGGCATTCAATCACCTCCAGGCCCTGAGGGGTTTTCTCGTAAGAACGTCCACGAATCTGATCAATTACCCTTCGGGCTTTGTGAGCAGATATACATATATGTTGACCCAAAGCAGATACTTCTACCTTCTTCTTTATTATCCTTATCATAAGGTTCACCTCTCACCAATGAATCTATATTCACTTTATTAATGACAGGATCTATTATCATTTTTTGCATGTCCACGGAAATTGATAGTGGGTGCAAATTCTCTTAATTTATGTCATACCATACAATCTGTTATATAAATAGGCAAATGCTCTATTCCATTATGGATAGCAATAGTATTGGCGACAATTGTGGGTATAATGATAGATGCCCGGGACCAAGTTATTATTATTTCTTTTTCCGCTTTTGTATTAAGCTTATTGATTTTTCTTAATAAATGATTCGCTACAAAAAATCTATGGACTAACCCTATCGTCTCCACCCCGTAGGAACTACGAGATCACCCCAAGGACGCCTTCGGTATCTAGGGGTCGCGGACAGACCATAGAACCCTGCTCAATAAGTGGAATGCATTAGCTGTTCACTCTCAGGTTGGGAGATTCTATAGGATCAAACCTATGGGACTTAAGGAATGATGGAAGGAAGTAAAATAATAATAAAAAAAGAAATAAAAAAAAAGGAGGGAGAAAATGATAAAGAAAAAGTAAATAAAAATGAAGTAGAAGAACCCAAATTCCAAAAGAACAAATTGAAACTTGAAAAGGATCTTTTTGATTCTCGAAGAATGAGGGGAAAGGGGATTGATCGAGAAAGATCTCTTGTTCTTATTATAAGATCGTGTGATTGGATCCGCAGATGTTTGGTAAAAAGAATAATCTTCTCCTTTGAGAATAATAAAAAATGGAAAGTGTTCAATTGGAACATGAAAACATGACTAAATTGGCCCTAGTTACTCTTGGGAATGAAGTGGAAGAAAGGAGGATATTATCGAAGGAGGAAAAGGACCCAATTCTTTCGAAAGAATTGAACGAGGACCCGTATGAGGTGAAAATCTCATGTACGGTTCTGTAGAGTAGTAGCAAGGGTGACTTATCTGTCAACTTTTCCACTATCACCCCTAAAAAACCAAACTCTGCTTTACGTAAAGTTACTAGAGTACGATTAACCTCTGGGTTTGAAATCACTGCTTATATACCTGGTATTGACCATAATTCATAAAAACATTTTGTAGTCTTAGTAAGAGGGGGGAGGGTTAAGGATTTACCCGGTGTGAGATATCACATTGTTCGAGGAACCCTAGATGCTGTCGGCGTAAAAGATCGTCAACAAGGGCGTTCTGGTGCGTTGTAGATTCTTATCCAAGACTTGTATCATTTGATGATACCATGTGAATCGCTAGAAACTGTGAAGTGTATGGCTAACCCAATAACGAAAGTTTCGTAAGGGGACTGGAGCAGGCTACCATGAGACAAAAGATCTTCTTTATAAAGAGATTCGATTCGAAACTATTATATGTCCAAGGTCCAATATTGAAATAATTTTAGAGGTTTTCCCTGACTTTGTCCATGTCAACAAACAATTCGAAATAACTTTGTTGCTATTTTCCAATAAACTAATACTGATATGGCTTTGTGCTTTATTAATTAACTACTTTCTTAAGAAATTTCCAAGTACCATTTATTTGGGCAGTTGATGTGTCTCGTGCTCTAAGGTGTTCTTCAGTCCTAAAATAATTATTACGGTCATAATTATGATAACAATTATTATAATAATTATTATTTTGGTTATTATTGATCATTATTATGTTTATTATTGTGCTTATTAGTATGAAAATTATGATGATTATGAGAGTTATAATGTTTATAATTATTTGGGCAGTTATGATGATTGTTATTATTTATTGGGATGATTATAATTATTTTGGGGGGTCTCTTCCATGGCATCTGATACTCTTTTCTTCTCACTGAACACTCTGCTAAATCATTTTCTGGAAAATTATTTTAAAGCTTATGAGTTAAAAGGCAATGCAAAAGAAGCCACAAGGGATATGGCATAAGTTTTTCCAATAAGAGACCTGATTACTCACTTGAGCGTCGGAGGATTTTCGCCAGAAAAACATCCGAAGACCTCTTATTGTCTTTATGATTTAACTATTGACTTTCAGTTCACAGATTATTTGCTTATGAATTATCTGCTCATGGTAGTAGGATGTTAATGAAGATTAGCAAGCTGCTTCCTCACCAAAAAATAAATTTAACGATGATGCTAAAGTCTGATATTAAGTCGTCAACCGATTGAGTAAATTTCGGCATCAACATTTGGCGCTGTCTATGGGGAATGGTATGAAAAGCTAAACTTCTTGTCTTTATTAATTTTTCATTTAGCCAAAGTGAAGGCATAATATTATCATGCTCAGAAGTCCACCAAAAAATAATCAGAATTGGATCACTATATACATTTATTTGATTGTCTGATATCATAATGGTATCATGTATGGATATGAATTCAAACCCTGATTAATTCTTTAATTCAGCATGTTTCGCCAAAAAATTAGTCTATGAATCAATAACATATACATCATAGTTTTAGATCTACTTCAATCTTTTCCGATTAAATTATAGTATATATAACTTTGAATAAAATGGATGCAATAAAAATTCATTCATTATTTTTCTTTTCTTGTTGAATTTTTGCTAAACCAGGTAGAAAGGTTGAAAACCATGAGATCTTAAGCTGACCAAAGAAAGAGATTTACTTAAATCTATAAAAGGTTGTAAGACATAACACCTTTTCGAGGTAAAATATAAAATCTTTAGATGACCAGACGTACTTGACTATGATTTAAGTGAGTAGGTTAATAATATATCTTGAGGCAAACAAAAACATCGAAATCTCAAAGCTTGTTCAAGGCAAGACAAGAGTAAAAATTTGCCTGCTCATGCTCCACCAGATGAAAGTTGAGCATATAATCAATTTTAAAAATATTTTTAAGCAAATAAAAAAACTTGAAGTCTTAAAGCGTGTTCGAGGTGAGACAAAAGTCAAAGTTTGTTCAAGTTTATAGTTGATTACAAAGAAAATTCTAAGGCAAGTAAATGATCTGAAGCTTTAAAGCCTGCTCAAGGTGAGGCAAAGGTCAAAGTTTGCCAAATCCAACTCTACTAGATGAGGTTGAGTAATAAAAGATGAAAATATTCTAAGGAAAATAAAAAGACTTGAAGTCTTAAAGCCTACTTAAGGCGAGATAAGAGTCATAAATTTGTCATCTAATACTCAACCAGATGAAACTGAGAAGATAATAAATTTTGAAAATATTATAAGGTAAATACAATGTCTGAAGTCTCAAAGCCTTAGGTGAGACAAGAATTAGAAATTTATCTTCCCAAGCTCGACCATATGGAGTCAAGCAGATAACTAGTTTCAAAAATATTATAAGGCAAATAAAATGTTTGAAGTCTCAAAGCCTAAACAAGGCGAGACAAAGGTAAAATTTTTTTTCAAAGCTTGATTAATTCGAGCAGGAAATTAATATATTTGAAAAATATTTTCAAGGTATATACAATATCTATAAGTTTTAAAGCCTGATCGAGGCGAGACAGAATATTTTTGACTTTTATCTCTCATCGAGCAAGCTTTGAGACTTTAAGTCTTTTATTTACCTTAGAATATTTTCAGATATATCGGTTACCTGCTCAACTTGATCAAGCATTTTCCAAACTGATTATCTGCTCTAAGTTTATTTGGTCGAGAATAAGTAGGCAAATTTTTTACCCTTGTCTTGCATTGAGTAGGTTTTGATTCCTCCTAACCCTCCTTATTTTTTAATGATTGGTTAAGTATGTGATAATTAAGTCAATTTTTTCAATGAATATACATATTTGTGACCAACTATTGAAAAACAAGGAGGGCTAAGAGGGAAAAAAATTATGTGAGGATCCTAATTCATTCACTTAATACCATTAATACTACAATTGCAGATTTTACAATTCACATTTGACCGACAAGTTGAGAAACTACATATGCCCACAATATTAAGTATGGTTTTTCTTAAATTATTTTATTTCTTTTTAAACCCTTAAGCATGTTGTTCTGATTTTAAGAAAAAGGCATCTGCCTCTCGGATGATAGGTGTTTGGTGAATAAAATGATTGCAAGCGTGTTACTTTGATTTCATTCAAAGGGTGCCTGTCGCCCATGGAAATCTCACAACACTTGCTTGTTGGGCGATAGGCGCTTATCGCGTGGAATCGCAGTGAGCATATTCGCTATTATTTCGAGCGATAGACACCTGTGTCGGAGCGATAGACATTTGTCGCTCAAAATTAAAAAGCAAGCATGTTGCTGAAATTTCATGTGAAGAGTGCTGTCGCCTGTACGATAGGCTTCCTAAATCAAAGCAACACCCATTCACTTGCTTTGCTTTGCCGAACATAGATTCGCACTAAGGCACAATTAACCCACAACATAATCTATAAAAAATGACATAACGAAGTCTAATAGGTATTTCAACAAACACCTTATATGTCATTTATCTTAAATCATAATTTCATTAAATATTTTCAAAATTCATAGAAAATTAACGATAGTACTCATCTATTATGAAAGATACACTTAACTGCATTCCAATGATATTCCAATATAAAAGAAACAAAAAAAATATTGTTTTGGGAGATGAAGCTGTTGTCAACTGTCCATCCAACTGCTGTTTAAGTGTTGGAAATACAGCCGTGTAATGCTAAAAATGAAGCTACCGTCAAATGTCTGTCCAATTACTGATGATTGTTGTCGGAAAAGTTAAGATTGATGCCGTTAGATTTGGGAGATAAGAGAAGGTTTGATTTTTTTAGATTTTAGAATGGTATGAGCATTGTTGTTCGAATATATTAAAATTGACTATATAGGTAGAAAAAGTTGAATAATTCTAAAAGACCCTAAAACTTTTGAGCTGTTTTATAAATTTCCCCCAAATCTTACAAAAATCAACAAAAACTTAGCTAAGTAGCGAATTAAAATCTGAAAGGAAAAGAAAAATAGAGCTAACAGCTAGCAAGGAAAGAGTCGGTACTGTATATCAATCGACAAAATTCAATCATTATAAAATAGTGTCCCAATAAATTGGACGCTCTTATTTTTCCACACGGCCCATCGCATGGTGATCACGTGGCCTTGGTGCCTGTGTTATTCAATGCACTGTATAATTTGCGTCTCGACCAACACACGGTCCCAACACAGGATAATAATTGATACGGTGGCTTTGACCATGGTGCCTAGCTGATCACAACCAGAGAATTTTAACAAATGTTGATGCAACACTTCAAGATAAATTATGTGAATATGGATGCTTGTGCGTCTTTAATATAGCTTATTTAACATCATATTGTTTAACAATTTTACTCACCTTATAATAAATTAATGGTATTAAAATCTTTTCGTTTTTTAAAATACTTGTAGACAGTGGTGGTGCCACATTCAACCCTTGGTTGATTTTTTAAAAATTACAAATTGTTTCATTTTTTATTTGATTTACCATAAAAGCTTTTGTTAAAATTTAAAAGTAACTAAAATATTAAGTTTTTACTTTTTACACCTCAAATTCACAAAGAAATATTATTATTTTTAAATTCCTAAAGTCCTAACTCTTCTAACGTAAAAGAATATAAATTACTCATCTTATTAAATTTTATCTAATTAATTTTTCTTCAATAGATCTTATAACACTTAGAATTCAACTTGATGTTTATATTATATATATGGGTCATGGTAATAAATTTTAAGATTGAAAGAGATTGATAAACTAATAAGAAAAATAATTGATACTAAAAAAGATTAATTATATTTATTAATTTATCTATTAGTGACATTAATATTGATTTTACTGTTTGCTGCAATTATAATAGAAATAGCATTTTTAGCTATAAATTTTATGAGAAATCACTAGTAAAATTAGATGGGAATATATATATATATATATTGTAGTTTTGATGATAATCTTATTTTTTAATATTTTTAGTATATAAAAAATATATTGAATTGAATGTATTAATAAGTTTTTATTTAATTTGTTGATTATTTTTAAACTATATTATCATTTGAGTTTAGAGCAACAGCAGCTAGCAAGGAAAGAGTTGGTACTGTATATCAATCGACATAATTCAATGCAGTATATAATCGCGGCCCGATGCATTGGATGTCCTTTGCTTTTCGACACGGGGCCCCGACGGTGGTAATTGATACGTGGCTTTGACTATGGACCCTACCTGATTACAACCGGAGAATTTTAACAAATGTCGGTGCAACACTTAAAGATAATTATGTGAATCTGGATACTTGTGCGACTTGACTTTATGTTGACGTTCACTGATCACTGGGCAGATCACAGTCGTGTTCGGTTCGGTTTCTATGAATTCTTTTTTTTGAAATTTATATTTTTATTAAATTATTTATCAATTAAAAATATAATAACAAAAAAAAAAAAAGTTAATAATAAATACTATAATAATCTAAAAATAATTTTTATTTATTTTTAAATATACTTACATAAAAAATAAATATATTATTAATCATAAATTTAAAAAAAATAATAAAAGCTATAGGATATAAAAAGTTATTAAGTAGAGAAATAAAAAAAATTGTTCTAATAAACATCCTAGATAATTATAATTTTTCATAACAAATTTATCCGATTATTCATTTTATTTATTTAATTTATTATTTCGTAATCCGAAACCGAACCAACCCGACTCGACCCATCAGTTTGATTATTCGGAGTCTCTGTTGTTTCCCCACCCAAATGTTATGCTAAGTCTCCTACTCCACACATGTAAGCCCGGAAATTATAACTCATAAATTTTATTCTCTCATCTTTTGGCTACCAACTTTCAAAATGATTGATGCGATCGTTTCCGCTGTCTTAGAGCATCTGATTTCAACGTCAGTTGAAGAGGCAAAAGAACAGGTGAGGCTGGTAACGGGCGTCGGAAAAGAAGTGAAAAGGCTTCAAGACAATTTAGAAGCCATTCAAGCTGTGCTGGTTGATGCAGAGCGAAGGCAAGTGAAGGAGGAGCGTGTGAGACTTTGGCTAGACAAGCTCAAACACGCATCCTACGACATTGAAGATGTGTTGGATGAGTGGAACACTGCAAGGCTCAAATTGAAAATCGAGGGAGTTGATGTTGATAATGCTATTGTTCCTCAGCAGAGGGTATGCGGCTCTTTCTTTCCTGATGCCTCTTGCTTTGGTTTCAAACGTATCTTTCTGCGTCGTGATATTGCTAAGAAGATAAAAGAAATGAATGAAACTTTAGATGATATTGCTAGACAGAAACATATGTTTAATTTAAGTGCCACTACAAGTAACGAGGATAAATCTGAGAGGATGCAAACTACTGCCTTAATTAATGAGTCTGAAGTGTGTGGTCGAGAAAAGGAGAAGAATGCTCTGAAGAGCAAGTTGTTAAGTGAGATTGCTGAACAACAAAATGCCATTCAAATCATCTCTCTCGTAGGGATGAGTGGTATCGGAAAGACAACTCTTGCTCAATTGGCTTACAATGATGCAGATATAATCCACAATTTTGATATTAGGATTTGGGTTTGTGTTTCGGACCCTTTTGATGTGTTTCGGATTGCGAAAGCCATCATTGAAGTATTAGAAGGTTCTACTCCTAATTTAGGTGAACTGAATTCACTTCATCTACGAATTAAAGAATCTATTGCGGGGAAAAAATTTTTTCTTATCTTAGATGATGTGTGGACAGAAGATCGCAATAAATGGGAATCATTCCAAAGTTGTCTAATAAGTGGACTTCCTGGAAGTAAGATTTTAGTTACTACCCGTAACGAGACAGTTGCTCAAATGATCGGGTCCACTTATGTTATCTCCATTAAAGAATTGTCTAAACCAGAATGTTGGTCACTATTTCAACGATTTGCTTTTCTCAATAGATCTCCTTCACAGTTCGAACAATTAGAAGAAATTGGTAGAAAGATTACATGGAAGTGCAAAGGCTTGCCACTTGCGGCTAAAACTATCGGGAGTCTATTGCGGTTTAAAGAAACTAGAGAAGAGTGGCAAAGTATCCTGGATAGTGAGATTTGGCATGTAGAAGAGTTAGAAAAGGATCTTTTACCCGCTCTCCTACTGAGTTATAACGATTTGCCCGATGAGGTTAAACAATGTTTCTCCTACTGTGCCGTATTGCCAAAAGAATGCTATGTGGACAGAGATGAATTGATTAAATTATGGATGGCTCAAGGTTATATTAAGCAGAAAGGAAATAAAGAGATGGAGATGGAGATGATTGGTGAAAGGTATTTTGACTTATTAGCCAAGAGATCTTTCTTCCAAGAGTTTGAGATAGACAAAGAACCTATTGTTAAAAGATATAAAATGCATGATATAATGCATGGTTTTGCACAACGTCTCACTAAAATGGAATGTGCTGCAATAGAAGTTGGTAGTGTTGGCGAGCCGCCTTTGTTGATAAATACTTGTTATGAGAAACTCCGTCACTTGGTTTTGGTGCTTCACTACAATGCTTCATTTCCTGTTTCAATATGTAATGCCAAAAAGTTACGTAGCCTTTTAATTCAAGGCTATTCAATGCCGCTCATGCCAAGTTTATTTGATCAACTGACTTGTTTGAGGGCATTAAGAATTGGGAAGTATGGGCATGATCCAATTGATAAAATACCAAATGGTATTGAAAAGTTGATACATTTAAGATACCTTAAATTGTATTGTATAGGGATAGAAGAATTGCCTGAGAGATGCTGCGAGTTATTAAATTTGCAAAAGTTAGACATCAGAAGATGTGGCAAATTGACAAGATTACCTCAAAACATAATAAAGTTAGTCAATTTGAGGCATTTAATATTTGATGAGGATGATTTAGAATACATGCCAAAAGGAATGGGGAGTTTAACTGGTCTTAGGACATTGAGTGAGTTTGTTGCTGTGAGTGGTGGTGGCAAATATGGTAGTAAAGCATGTAACCTTGATGGTTTGAGACACATGAATCATCTCCGAGGGTCTCTTAAAATTCGAGGGTTAGGGAATGTGACAGATGTTGATGAGGCTAAAAATGCAGAGCTTGAGAAAAAGAAGAATCTCGTTTGTTTGGAATTAGAATTTGACAAGGAAGAAGAAGAAGAAAACGACGAAGTAAACCATCAAGCAATTATTGAAGCCTTACGACCACATCCAAATCTAGAGTCATTACACATATCTTTCTATGAAGTCAAGGCTGGGTTCCCCAACTGGATACTGTCATTAAACAAGCTGAGGATGTTATGGTTCTCGTTTTGCAAAAAGTGTGAGATTATGCCTCCTTTAGGAAAATTGCCATCCCTTGAAGTTCTCGATATATGGGCAATGCACAGTGTGAAAAGAGTGGGTGATGAAATTTTGGGGATAGAAAGAGATCATATGCATGGTATATCTCCATCTCCATCTTCATCTTCGTCTTCATCTTCAGTTATTGCCTTTCCTAGACTGAAGAAATTTACACTTTGGAATTTAGATGGATGGGAAGAATGGGAATTTATAAAAGAAGATATTACAATCATGCCTCAACTAAATTCGTTGGCTATTAGAGATTGTAGCAAACTGAAGATGCTGCCTGACCAAGTTCTTCGGAGCACAACACTGAAGAAATTGGAGATTAATGGTTGTCCTAGTTTACCAAAAAGTTTCAAAGAGGCTGCAGGAGATGAATGGTCAAAGATCCCGCACATTCCTATCATCATAATTGATAGTTGCTATGTCCAAATAGACCGTCGTCAAATTCAATAACAACAGCAATTAATTACTTTTGACAAAAAGGTATTTTCTTCTGTTCTTTATTTTCTAAGTTATGAATTTAATTGTTTGAATCTCTCCAATAATAACACCGATTTTTTCTTTTTCACTGGATAAGTTACTTTAGGATTTCCTATTTAACTAGAACGATGCAAGTAAAATTCAATTTGGATAAATTAATGGTATATTCATATTATTATTTCATCACTTTACTGCATCAGTTATTGCATCACTTCACAGCAATCACTTCACCTGTAATATATTCCTCACAAGCAAATGGCTGTGGTTACCATCACTCCCAATTAATTTCTTTTCTTGCTTCTTTTTGTTATTTGTATGTAGAAAATATATTGTGTCTAATTCCATATCATATATGTTATTTGGTGAAGAATATGCAAACTTTTTAATCTTTTTTAATTTAACATTTGATTTGCCTATCTCTTTGATCATATTTTAATCTTTAGTGAAAGCAATTACTTGGCCTTAAATTATTTAAGTTTTGCTGCAAATACTGAGACAAAACATCGTCTGCACTCAAAGTAGAATATATTAGGGGCCAATTTGTCTGAATTCAAAATTCATATAATTTTTCCATAAAACATAGAAAGGTTAGGCCAAAAAGGTTGCAGCAATTACCTTTAATTATTTATATTATATACTATTGGGAAAACCACATTCTTCTGAGGCAGGATTCAATGACATGGAGGAGTCCTTCTGAATTATTAGTCAACCTTTTTGGCTTGAAAGTTAGTGTTAGGAATGTTAAAGCAAGTTCTGATTGTCGTCTGAAATAAAGCCAGTAGGATAGTGTTGAAGAGGATTCAAATGATTCCTCAACTCTCACGGTTCTGTAGATTTTTCATCTTAAATTGAATTGGTTTGTACTGCTCTGTATATTCTTCCTCTTTTCATTTCTTTACTTTGGTGGTTCAATTTCGAAATCACTTGCATTCTGTTTTTAGCCTATTTTCAGGGTATGCCTTTGGGTTGGCATGGGAATAGTGACTCAACTCTCATTGTTGGCTTCATAGCAAATTGAAAGTTCCTCCTTAAATTTTTTGACCAAATCTTAAATTTTTTGGCATGTGAATCGCTTTGTTGATTTAATTTTTGTTCTCAGATGAATCTCCTGTGCCACAAAGGACAAAGTGCAACAAGCCAATTATTTTGGCTCACCAAAGAATCAATATATAGAGTTGGAGCTTACGGTGGAGAAGATACAGCAGAGAACCTTCTTGTTTCCTTGGAGAAAATTAAATGAGGTTGAGATTTCAGGTTCTTAAATTTGATAACCTTGCTGTTTCTTTGTTGTTCGGTTGAAGATTTTTAGACAAGCAAAAGGTTGTGCCTTTCTTTTGTTTAACTTGTTTTTTCTTTTCAGGGCTGATTGATTTGACCATTCGGAGTAACAGTTTGATAGGCGGAGATGAAGATTTGAAGATTGGCAAGACTAAGATGAAGTCAGTTTTGGTTTACTTTCTTGTAAGGCTTGGAATCAGGTATATATGTAGTTTTATAAGCACTTTAAATTTATGGGAAAAAGGGTGGTTTCTGATTGTGATGATATTGATTAGCTGATGGGTGGTTCCAAATTCTCTGTAAGCTACAGCCACCTGGGAAACAATGATGGCATGAAACTCTCAGCCCAATTTATCGCTCCAAAAGCAACATTGTTGATGACATGGTATCCAGCAATCATATACTTTGAGACTGGTGAACACCCCAACTACCTCTGTCATCATCAAGGTAATCTCACCTGGTTAAATAAGAGAAATATTAACTACAGTGACTTGTGTTGGTATTCATCGATGTCTTTTAACTGCCGTCATATGAACAACAATTCAATCAGAGGTCAAATTCGATGTTGTTCTCTTCAATAAAATTGAACTGTATGATCATGCTCTGTTTTATTCATGCATCCATCAGTTGCAGTGATCACATTTTTTTGAAAATTTTTTAGACTGCTGGACAATAACAACTTATCAGGATATCTTGCTCCATAGTTTTCTAAGATGCCAAGGCTGAAGATTCTGTACATTTCCTGTTCCTTGAAGCATCTTATGTAAAAACTACTACATTGTCTTTTGCTTTTTCTGAAGCATGATTATCATAATTAGTCATAGCTACAGTGTATTCTTTGTATCTGATGCAGGACATTATTGGCTGACATGATGTGATATTCAGGAGGTGTTTTAAGGGACCAAGAAGTCTGGCAACCTGTTTTGGTGACTGTAACTTGGCTAGCGAGTCATCATGATGCATTCCCATTTCTTCCAAATCCAATGTCACAATATGTATATGACTTGGTTTTCAGGTTGTTGAACTTAATAATCTCTCTCTCAATTGGCTCTGTAGGTTCAGTTGAAGATTTATAGAGTAGCATAAGAATGTGCTTTTGTTTTGCTAATTTTTTTTTTCTTGGCAGGGCGGATTGGTTTGGCTATTAGGAGGAACACTATGATTCGTGGAGATGACTTCAAGGGTTGCCAGACTAAGATGAAGGCTGTTTTGGTTTATTTTCGTGTCGGGTCTGGGATCAAGTATAAATGGAGTCTAGCTTTAACTTTACTGAAGAAGTGATATTTTTAAAGTGATTTAAAGAAGCTATTTCTTATTTATTGATGATATTGACTGGTTGCTTTGTGTGATTAATAATGATTTGTGATACACAGCCAACGTAAACAGTAATGTGCAATATACGTAGCAGTAAGCTGCAATAACTTGGGAAACAATGATGGTGTGAATCCCTTAGCCCACGAAATCTTCAGCTCCAAGGATATCTACAAAGGCAATATCACTGAATGATGTGGTCTCCTGCAATGTTATTCATTATGAGCCCAGCCCGGTAACACACCTCTACCACGTTGTCGTCATCAAGGTAACCTGTTGATTATAACTAAAATGTCAACAGTAGATGCATTTAGTAAATGGATTACATCCCATCTTTATGAGCAAGTGTGGCTAGCGACAGTGGCAGAACTCTTATCACAATGTAGTGTAAATACTTTATCTCTTTTTTGATTGATAGTCTTGACTCATGTAGTGTAAATACTTTGTAGCCTTTTTTGATTGATGCTCTGACTTTTGGTTTGTTGGAATATTTGTGTTTATTAGTATGTGCCATATGCTGGGGATAGGAAGAGAGCCATTGATGAGTCTCATTGGAGGCAAGAGCGCCATTGTGCTTTTCAACAATATTTTTTGGCTGCTCCCATCATATTAGATTTGGTTCTTTTGCTGAATTCAGCACCAGGGTCCAGGTCAAAGCTGAAGGAGAGAGGTTTGTTAATTCATTGCATACTTTTAAGTTTTGTCTCTAAATTAATAGAAGAAATGTTTACTAGCGTGGGGAATTTTTCAGGACAAATTCCTGCAGCAAAACTTGTAGCAGTCAAAGCTGGAGAACATTCTGAGGGGTTAGCTCGTGAGAATAAAAAATTGAAGAGCTTACGAAGGTGAAAAGTGGTGTACAAACTGATAATTGCACACAACAGAAACAATGGACACTGCACACGGCCTTAGAATCAAACGTGGCAATTTGTGCGGTTCTCAACAGATTCTCCTACTTGCTAGCACATGACATAGCTTCACATCAACTTGATGTGGACATGATCCAAAATCCATACAATTCAATATCTTGTGTCAAGCTCAACACAGCAAATTCTGGATCACTTTCAGGATCTTCGAATCAGCCTAGCCAAGCAGATATTGTATAATCAGCCAATGCTCAGAACTCTTAAAAGACTGAAGCCCTAATGTATGTTTACTCTGTATATATTACAAGCATCTTCTAATCCTTTGATATTAAGAGGCAAGGGTTAATTACAGATCATTTTAATGTCTTGGGTGATGAATTAGTAGGAAAATATCACTGTCCTGTACGTTTGCTCTTTTGTTTATTTGATGGTGGTGTTATTGTGTAGCCCATTGGCTTTGTAGTTCATTTTTGGAGCATGTAATTTCTTGTGTTTTTAAGTAAATAATAAATGGAAGTTGATAAATATGTTTATTGCAGTAGCCTGATTTCTCATTCCAATGCTTGCCTTCTCCTTATATTAATCATATGAATCATGATGATGGTGATGAGTCAAAAAGATATTGTAATCATCTAAAGATTATTAATCTATCCAAATGTTCAAATTAATCTGATCGAGCCGAGATGACTTGCATATCCACACAAAGAATCGATTTAATTGAGTAGAATGATCAAGGTACAACACGGGTTGTTCACCAGCTTGTTATAACAAATAGCAAGCCAAAAATTAACTGCTTTCGCGGTAGTTTGACTCTGTTGACTTAAGTAACTCTTCGTGCAGCTCACGTGATGATTCAGAATAGAATGGAAACGGAGAAAGAGAGTTAAATTGACGTTTAAATGCTTTTGCTCACAGGAATATTGATGGAATCACAATGATCATGATGCTGGAGTTGGTTACAAATTACCAATGATGAATAATAGGTAAGTAAACTTCTTTTCTTAAAATGCTGATATTTATGATAAAATATCTATTATACTATTTACTTCCTCATTTACAGCTAATTTTAAAATAAGTGTCCTGTATGAGATATTGGGGTAAGGTGAAAAGTTGGGGATGAATAAAGCTCTACTCTTACTATTATTATACATTTTATTTTTTTTATACTGACGTTGTGGTATATTGGAATTTGCTTTCAAATCAAGTCAAATGTGCTACAGGTCAAATCTTTTAAAACTTTTGTTTTGATAGAAGAGAGAATATTTTGTTAGATATTTAATTTAATATTATTGGATTTTTAATCTAATATTGAGTTTATATATGAATAATTATGTATTGTTAAGGTTAAGTTCAATTAAAAATGATTTAATTAGGTTTTCTTAGAAATTTAGATTTTAAAATATCTGATAGTGTGAATATTTAATGTATTGAAATCTAATGGTATTTTAATTCTATAATGCAGAATTATGAATACTTAACAGTAAAAGTTAGTTATATAAGTGATTATGGTCTTTAGGTCACATGCATCTTTCTATTCTTTCTTATATCTCATCATCAGAAAAAGTGCATAAAGAAACTAAAGAGCTCTCTAAATATACGTCTCTCTAGATATATGTGTTGATTTGGAAGACTTAGAAGACGAACCACACGGCACGGTCTGCACGGCTCTAGAGGATAAACCACACAGCACAGCTCCAGAGGATAATTCAATATTATGTATTCAGGTACGCTTCCACATAACTTTATTATTGATTATTAGTGATACAATATGAATGTTCCTAAGTTTTGAGTTATGAACTTCACCATATGATTTAATTATTCTAACACATTTTTCTTCATTTTGTGAAGTATATATCTGAACTTTGCAAAACGCTTGTAAAGAATTAGATTCCATTTGAAAGAAAAAGATAATCTTTCCTCAAAAGAGCTAAAGTATTATGCAAGATTGACTTTCAAGTTAATGCACAATAATAATCGATTCCACTCTATCCATGATCTATGGAATTTTGAATGTAATTATAGAAATTTCTTGCCTAGAGAAGAAGGAATGGATACTAATCAAACATGTGAATAATTTAGTGTAATTTCTTGGGAACATAATTATTGATTTTTGTTTACATATGGTTATTATAATTTTCCACAGAAATTAAACTACCCATATTTAACTGGAAATTCTAAACAAATAAATGGTCCAACAGAAAAGCAATTGTTGATGCTGTTTTTTGGTCGCTCCAAAATATGATATTGTCTTCTGGTTGCTTCCTTCTCGAGCAGGATTTCTAACTGGTCTTTGCATTCCTCTATCCATTGAAAAGGCAGTATCTTCTTACCTGAATCCACAGAAAAAATATCAGAGGTCGCCGGGTGTTTTTCCGGCGAAAATCCTCCAACGCTCAAGTCAGTAATCGGGTTTGCTCTTATTTAGTTTTCCCTCTCTCAGAGAAAGAACCGAAAAAATAGAGAAAATTATAAGGAAAAGAAGTCGAAGATCCCTTTACCACTCCCTTTGTAAGATATTTATCCCTTTTTTTTTCCGCCACGCTTGTTTGGGTACAATGCCATGCATTCATTATGCTTGCATCTTTCTAACGACTATGGGTCACAGTGACACAACTTGAGGTGTGGGATGTCGACGATTATGGGTCATCGTAATGAAACTTGGGGGTATGGATGTCAGATGGTTATGGGTCACCATGATGAAATGATGATACCGTGGAGGTATGTGACGGTTATCGGTAACAGTGACAAAACTCTATGGTGTGGGGGTGCCTGTCAGTTATTAATCATCGTGACAAGATATCAGGGTGTGGGGGGCGTCTGGCGGCTAATTTATTCTTCTCGAAGAGAAGCATTCACTATCCTGAACTACAAATGTGGGGCTGCCATACTTGGGTTTGCTCTGCTCGAGCTCTAATCTCTTCTTGTTCTTGATGCTGCTCATAATGTGACTAGGGCTCGCTCGATGGTTGTGGATATCCCTACTCTTTGTGAACTTGCTCGAGCAGAATGTGAATATCTAAGCTCGACCAACTTAGAACACTTGACCTCGACCAGCTTTGACACCGAGTAGGGGTGTCTTCGTGCTAGTGATCAGCTCTTCTGTTGGAATGGTTTGCCCTCGAGCAGGCCTGTTCGGCATTCCCCAAACACCAGTTCCCCAGTTTCTAGTCTTGAGAGTGAAGCGGGATAAGACTAGAAATTAATTGTTCGAGCAAGTTTCCCTCAATTTTTACTTTTTTACACTGAGCTATCCGCTTCTTCCGTCACTTCACATTTAATGTAGGTTGCTTGGATTAATCTGGTCCATTTGTTTGAAATTTGAAGAGATGGTTCCCTGAACAGTCAAGCCCCCCTTTGAGCAACGTGCCGCCTGTTGGCGTGATTCGCTTACCCCTTTATAAATCCCTAATTTCACCATTTTCTATTTTCTTATCTCCCTACATTGCTTAAAGTTGAAGTCCACCGCTTGCAAGTGAAATCTACCTTCTCGGTTGCCGTCTACATTACCATCCGCACTCACCAAATCGGTTTTAAGTATAAACTCTTTGACTACTTCTTCTCATTCTCGTCATTTTTTTTTTGTGGATTTTGTTTTCCATTTGGTAGATTGTAGTTTTTAGGAAAATGTCTACCACACAACAACCCGTAAGGATGTCACCGAAGAATCTTCTTCTTCTAGTGACTCCCGGGCTGATAGAGGGTTATAATAAGAGACCCGAGTCCCGAAGAGGTCGTTTATACTACCAGCGATGCCATTGAGGTGAAGTTCTAGAAGAAATCCGACCAAGTAAAAGGCAAAAAACCAGTCAAAGGTAGGAGGCCGAGTCATTTGCCATTGACTACATGAGGTGTGAAACCTCCCAACAGGATCTAGACAGGCTTAGGGCCACTTATCGTATTTCTGCCAGCGTTGACCTTCGTCTTCCTGGCAAGAATAACACTCCCAACCGTTCTCCTTGAGGGTATGTTACCCTCTACCTCGAGTGCATTAGGTGGGGTGTTAGGTTACCCTTATAGCCTTATTTTGCTTGAGTCCTCTCCCAGTTGCACTTGGCACCAGGGCAACTGAATCCAAATAGGTGGAGGGTCTTATCTGGGCTATAATGTGGAATTGGTGTAATCTGGGTGAGCCGGTGGTAGATGAAATAAAGTACCTATACCAGCTGAAAAGCAGCTCAAAAGATGTGGGTTGGTATTACTTTACCTCTAGCTTCAAGGGCAAAAACCCATCACTAACCTCTCTACCTCTGGTGGCAACTGAAAGAGTAAGTTCTTTTTTGCCGGGGGGGACTGAGGGCGAGCAGCCTCTGCCATCGAAGAGATTCTCCAAATTCCTTCTCACTTTTGCACTCCAGGTCATTTGCTGCTCATTATGCTTTCTGATTTGGTTTTTCTTCTTACCCTTTCTTATTGTCATTTTTGGTCTTCTGCAGTTTCCTGGAGTATATCACATCGAATTGAGGAGGAGCTAAAGTTGCACCTAGACACTGCTTTGGACAACGCTAACTCATTCAAAGAGTTATTGACTCCCAAAAATCTTGTTGAGTTCAGCTTAGTGTCTGAGGAAGAAGACATGAGCAACATCCTTGCTCGGATAAAGAAGCGCTCTAGCACTGTTGAGAGCCCGAGCAGCTTCTCTGCTCTTCCTAAAGGTCCAGAGTTGACCTTATTGCTTCACCAGTCAGGGTTCTTCCTCCTCATCTCGAAAGCGAGAGAGTGGTTGGAGAAGCTCCTCCCAAGAGTCCTGGCACCGCTGCTCTTGTCAGGTCCCGATCAACATGCTCTAGGGAGCGAATCGACTTCGCCGATCCCTACGTCAAGGAGTTCACAAAGCACGTAAGGGAAAGCTTTGTGGACGAGTTGGAGTCCTCTAGCCTTAATGAGTTGGCCAATTCCTTCCAACGCTCCTCATGTTAAGCTGCTGCTGCTGCCTCCACCGTCTTTAAGACAAAAGCTTTGAATATCGTGAGAAAGCTTAGAACCGAAAACCAGAGCTTGAAGAAGAAGCTGGATCAATGAGTGGGGGAATCGGCAAAGCTCTATGCCGAAATCTCCACCTTTGAGGATAGAGTTACCATGGCGGAGTTAAAGACGTTCCAGCTTGAGAAGAAGCTGTCCATGGTCAGGGGCGAGTTCGTGAGTGCCAAGAGAGATCTCGGTGTCCAGAGATTTTCCTTCGAGAGGACCATAGAAGCCGAGACTTCTCATCTTCAGAGTAAGGTGGACTCCCTGGGCAACTAGCTTACGGAGGAGTATAACAAGGAGCTGACATTCTGCTATGAGTGCATCATGTTCGTCTTGGGTAAGGAATACCCCGAGCTAGACATGTCCAACTCGAGGCTGGCATGGATGGCTACATGAACGAGCAGGATGCCAGGAGCTAGGAAGCAGGGAATCCTCTTCGCATGTGGAAGTTGCAGCTGTAAGACTTGAAGAGGCTGCTCCTTCCACCGAGGAGGCCCAAGCTGCTTCCTCTTTTCAAGCCCCCGATCTAGCTGCTAGCCCATCTATCCTAGCTCATTGACTGGTTTTGATTGATTTTTCCATATTCTCTCTCTCTTTTTTTTTACGTATTTGTAAGCTTCGGAAAATTGAACTGAATGAAATAAAGAAAACATATTTTCCACTTTTGCCTTCGTACCTTTAATATGTTCTAAATTTTCTACAGAATGAATTTTCAGCATGCTTTGAGTTTTTCCCTTGTTTTTTGGACTCTGGCCTACTCTGTTCGTTTTGCTAATTTGCCAAGATGTGAACAACTTGACTTACCCCTTATGTATTTCAACTGTTTTACCTTACCCTAAACAGGCTTTAAGATCCCTGGCCGTAATACCTTTTTTGGCGAGCTTATCGTGCTCGAGCCAGTCCTAGCTTTGCATGGTGCTTCGTCTCGCCTTGGACAGGCTCTAAGACTTATGGCCGTAGCTTTTAATTTGCGTGTTATCTTGCTCGACTTATGCTTGGCGTTTTGTCTCCCCTTGGGCAGGCTTTGAGACTTATGGCCTTAGATTTTATTCGCGAGCTTATCTTGTACAAGCCGTCTTTGGCTATGCTTGGCATTTTGTCTCGCCTTGCGTAACAGCGGCAGAGTGCATCCTCATCGGTACAACACCTCGTCAATCAATGCATACATTGCTGCTTCACACCTCAGCATTTTTGCTTGTTCTTATCGGCAGGTACTGTCCCTTCCTTAAGGTAGGAGACGATCGGATCCATCCAGGTACAGCTTGAGGTCATTTTCATTACCTCGTCTTCCTACTCGATGCTCGAGCTGGTCCTGATCTCTACAGGAATTGACTTGGGAATTTTGGGGTCTAACACAACCGCCATCCGCGCTATCATATCTGCTCGAAAGTTTTCTGCCCTTGAGATCTGTTCTACCTCTACTGCTCGAAACTTCTTAACTAATTGCCTCACTTTTCGAATGTAAGCCTCCATTTTTTCGCCTTTCTCTTGAAAGCTTTCGTTGAGATGGTTTGCCACTAATTGGGGATCTGTTCGGACGTTCACCTTTTCTGTTTTCACCATTAACATAAGTTTCAATTCTACAATGACGACCTCGTACTCAGCCTGGTTATTAGTGGCTTTAAACTTGAGCTTCACAGCATATTGTATTTCAACTCCTTCAGGGCTAAGCATAACTACTCCTACTCCCGCTCCTTGCTCCCCACATGATCTATCCATAGTAACTGTCCTAACCTTGCCTGGAACATGCTCTCCCACTGCTCGCTCCTTGTTTGTGCCTTTATTTGATTCCGTGCATTCAGCCACAAAGTCTGCCAGAGCTTGTGCTTTAATTATTGTCCGGGGCTGATGTCAAACTCGTTGACCTTTATTGACCACTTTACCAACTGACTTGAGGTCTCCGGTTTGTGCAGGATTTGTCTAAATGGTTGGTTCGTCAAGACCACTATTGAGTGTGCTTGGAAATAAGACCTTAACTTCTGAGCTGCTGTTACCAATGCGAGCGCCCATTTTTCTACTTGTGGATATCGAGTTTCAGCTTCTAGGAAGGCTTTGCTCATGTAGTACACGGGGTGTTGTACCCCTGACTCCTCCCTTATTAAGATCGAGCTCGTTGCCCACTGTGACACGGCCAAGTACAAATAGAGGACTTCTCTTGCTCGCGATGTTGACAGTAACGGGGCCTTTAACAAGTACTCTTTCCACTACTGAAATGCCACCTCACATTCTGGTGTCCACTTTTTCTTCCTTCCCTTTTTTATCTCCTGGAAAAAGATATGGCACTTGTCCGTTGCTCGGGAGATGAACCTGTTCAGGGCTGCCAACTTACCCGTAAGACTCTATATCTTCTTAAGAGTGCGCGGGGACTTCATGTCTACTATTGCTCTTATTTTCTCTAGGTTGGCCTCAATTCCTTTGTTACTGACCATGAAACACAAGAACTTCCCAGAACTCACTCCAAATGTACACTTCTCTGGGTTAAGTTTCATTTTGTACTCTCTTAAGAGCGCGAAGGTCTCTTCCAGATGTCTGACATGTTCTTCTGCATCCTAGGACTTGGTGATCATGTCGTCCACGTAAACTTCCATTGTGCGGCCAATTAGAGGTTTAAAGATCTTGTACACCAACCTCTGATACATTGCTCCCGCGTTTTTTAAGCCGAAAGGCATGACCTTATAGCAGAACAGACATTGATTGGTGATAAAGGCCGTGCATTTCTCGTCATGTCCATATATGGGGATTTAATTGTAACCGGAAAATGCGTCCATGAAGCTGAGCAAACCGTGTCCGGCCGTAGAGTTAACCAGTTGGTCTATCTTCGGCAATGAGAAACTGTCCTTCGGATAGACTTTGTTTAAGTCTGTGAAATCCACACACATCCTCCATTTTCCACTTGCCTTCTTCACCAGTAACACGTTCGAGATCTATTCGATGTAATTAACTTCCCTTATGAATCCCGTCTTTAACAGCTTCTCTACTTCACTGTTAATGGCATCATATCTTTCCTGGTTGACACACCTCCTCCTCTGCTTTATTGGCTTCGCATCTCTTCTCACTGCCAGCTTGTGGCATGCCACCTTCCGGTCAATCCCTGGCTTGTCATCATGTGACCAGGGGAACACATCAGAATGGGCTCTCAAGCACTTGATCAGACTCTTCCTCAGCTGCTCACTCATTCCCACAGACGGCGCCAAAATGTTGATGATGTTTTCTTGTTGCTCCAAAATATGATACTGCTTTCTTTTGGTCGCACCAATCTCGAGCAGGATTTCCAGCTGACTTTTGCGTTTCTTGGTTCGCTGGAACGGTGGTTGCCTCTTGCCTGTATCCACAGAGAAAATATCAGAGGTCGCCGGGTGTTTTTCCTACAAAAAATCTCCGACGCTCAAGTCAGTAATGGGGTATGCTCTTTTTTAATTCTCCCTCTTTCAGAGAAAGAGCAGGAAAAAAAGAGAAAATTCTAAGGAAAAGAAGTCGAAGATCCCTTTACCTCTTTCCCTTTGTCAGATATTTATCCCCCTTTTTTTCCTGCTACCCTTGCTTGGGCGCCATCTCCTGCATTCATTGTACCTGCGTCTTTCTGACAGCTATAGGTCACAGTGACACAACTTGGGGGTGTGGGATGTCAGACGGTTATGGGTCACCGTGATGAAATGATGATACCGTAGAGGTATGTGACGATTATCGGTAACAGTGACAAAACCCTATGGCGTGGGGGTGTCTGTCAGTTATTGATAGTCGTGACTAGAAGTCAAGGTGTGGGGGGCATTTGGCCGCTACTCTCTTCTTCCCAGAGAGAAGAGTTCACCGTCCTGAACTACAGATGTGGAGCTGCCATGCTTGGGTTTGCTCTGCTCGATCTCTAGTCTCTTCCTGTTCTTGGTGTTGCTCATAATGTGACCAGGGCTCGCTCGATAGTTGTGGATATCCCTGCTCTTTGTGACCTTGCTAGAGCAGGATGCGAATATCCAAGCTCGACCAGCTTAGAAAATTGACTCCGACTAGTTTTGACACCGAGCAGGGGTGTCTTCATGCTAATGATCAGGTCTTCTATTCTGGCTGGTTTGCTCTCAAGCAGGCCTGTTCGGCATTCTCTAAACAGCAATATTACACGTTCATCAGAAAAGCAAAGTGCTATGCGAATTGAAATAATTTACGACAGCGTACATTTGGTATCAGCCGCATTAGAATTCTTAACTTTGTTTTAAAGCCTGCGGCAGGACATATATACCAATTCTAATTATATCAATTACTTTTTAATCTTTTTTAAATTTTCACTTTGCGTGTTACATGAAATATTCATCAATTAGCTACGAAGGATAATACTTAGTAGCATTTTCAAAACATATATAAACACAAACAAATAATCCTACAGTTCCGTCAAATTAAACTTAGAATTCACAATGGTTGATGCAATATTATCCCCTCTTTTGGAGCAGCTAATTTCAATCTTTTATGAAGAGGCCAAGGAACAGGTCAGGCTAGTTACGTAGCGGGTCCGAAAATAAGTCAAAAGCTCACCAAGTAATCTTCGAGCAATTCAAGTCATGCTGAATGATGCGAGCAAAAGCAATCGAAGGAGGAAAGCGTCGGACTCGGTCGGATCAGCTCAAGAGGCATCCTACGACATGGAGGATGTGTTGGATGAACGGATCACTGCCAGGCTCAAATTGCGAAATGATCGGGTTCTTGCTCCTAGGAAGCCGGTATGTTCCTTCTCACTCTCCCCTTGCATTGGTGTCATACAAGTCTTTTTGCATAGGGATATAACTCAGAAGGTAAAAGAAATAAATGAAAATTTGGATGATATTGCCAAACAGAAAGACATGTTTAATTTTAATGTCATTAGAAGTACCACTGAGAAATCTATTTCAGCGAGGATACAAGGTACTTCCTTAATTATTGTGTCTGAAGTACGTGATCGGGATGAGGAAAAGAATATTCTTAAAAGCAAGTTGCTGTGTGAGAGCGGCGAGCTACAGAATGCCGTCCAAATCATCTCTCTAGTAGGGATGGGTGGGATTGGTAAAACCACTCTTGCTCAATTTGCCTACAATGATAAAGATGTGATAGATAGTTTTGAGAAAAGAATATGGGTTAGTTTTGAGAAAAGAATATGGGTATGCGTTTCAGACACCTTTGATGAGTTTAGGATTGCAAAAGCAATCATTGAAGATTTAGGAGGTTCTGTCCGTGATTTAGGTGAGTTCAATCCACTTATGAAACGCATACATGCATCTATTTCGGGAAAAAGATTTCTTCTCGTCTTCGATGATGTGTGGACAGAAGATTATGATAAATAGGAACCATTCCGCTGTTGTCTAATGAATGGACTTAGTAGAAGCAAGATTTTAGTTACCACTCGTAAAGAGATAGTTGCTCGTATGATGAAGTCAACTGATGTTATCTCCATCAAGGAACTGTCTGAACAAGAGTGCTTGTCATTGTTTAAGAGATTTGCTTTTGCCAATAGAACTCCTTTTGAATGTGAAAAATTAGAAGAAATTAGTAGAAAAATTGTAGGCAAGTGTAAGGGTTTGCCACTTGCTGCCAAAACTTTTGGGAGTCTATTGGAGTTTTAAAGAAATAGAGAAGAGTGACAAAGTATATTAGATAGTCAGATGTGGCAACTAGAATAATTTGATAAAGGTCTTTTGGCTCCTTGTCACCCATAATAAAAAGGTGTTTCACATTTTGTGCTATCTTTCCAAAAGACTACATTCTACGAAAAGATGAATTGGTTAAATCATGGATGATGGCTCAAGGTTATATTGGGCAAAAAGAAAATATGGAGATGGAGACGATTGCTGAGGGGTATTTTGATTACTTGGCCACGAGATCTTTCTACCAAGAGTTTTGGAGAGATCAAGGGGTATTGATAAAAGATGTGAAATGCATGATATAGTGCGTGATTTTGCACTATTTCTCAGTAAAAAGGAATGTGCTGCAGTAGAAGTTAAAGGTGTTAAAGAGCCTTTGTCATTGATCTTGTCAGGAGAAACCTCGTCATTTAATGTCAGTGCGTGGTTATAAGCACAAGGCTTCATCTCTTGTTTCAATACTTAATGTCAACAAGTTACGTAGCCTAATTTTATTTTAGTGGGTGTTGATGCAGATTTTCCCGCGTGCCTCAACAGTGCTTCGAACCTTCCAACAAGTACCTCCAAACAACTCGGCGAGAACGTCTCGAACCTTCCGCTCACGGTTTTAAACGAGCTTCCGATCCTTCGCTCGCGATAAGTTCGAGCAGGATTGCCTCCTTTGTCCGGGTCCGCCTTCTTCGAGAGCGGTGATTTCCGGACCGCACTCACGTGAAACCGGGTCGGGGTCGCCGGCGTTTCCGCGAAACCCTCCGACGCTCAAGTCGAGAATCGGTTTCTCTTTTTTGGTATCTCCTTAGTGAGGAGACCGAAAGATGAAAGGGTATTATTTCGCCCCTTTTGGATGTAAATGGTGTTTTTGAGAAAGTCGATGAGAGAAATTTGGAAAGGAAGAACTCGTGTCAAGTTACGGAGAATCCAAATTCTCTTCTCTATCAAAAATCCAACCCTTGTGTCGTTCTCCTTCGCTTCCTTTTATATTCTTCTTTTCCCGCTCTTTTCCTTTCCAGTCGTCCACTCCCAAGCTAATGGTATCCGGGTCCCTCCGACAACAGTGTTTGGCGGAATATTCCCTGTGGATGAGCTACTGCTCCTTTAATCCGATTCACGTGGCGAGATCACCATGTCGGGCAAGCGTGCGAGGAATGATGACACCTGGAGGCACGTGCCGACCACCGCAACGATGATCACCACTCCACCATGTGGGACCCCGGTCGACATCAAAAGGTATGCCGTGATTCCGAGAAAACAGGCCGGGTTGCCTCGGGCTGGTCTTGTCCGACCGTGCTCTGGAATCATGACGAGCGAGGAGACACGCGCTTCGGTTCTCGACCTTGACCAGCTTTGACCGAAGGACAACCTCGAGCGGAAATGAGCTCTCGACCTTGACCGGCTTTGACACGAGGGACGACCTCGAGCGAGGAATGAGCTCTCGACCTTGACCAGCTTTGTCCCGAGGGACGACCTCGGCGAGGAATGAGCTCTCGACCTGACCAGCCTTGACTCGAGGGACGACCTCGGCGAGGAATGAGCTCTCGACCTTGACCGGCTTTGACCGGAAGGACTGCTCGGGCTAGGTTCCCCTAGGCGTCTTGCTTGAGCCGGAAGGGCTTCGAGGGGTTTGTCTGATATTTACCCCATACACCTGGAAGGGCTTTTAGGGGCCTGTCTGATATTTTACCCAAACAGTGGGTTCCAAAGCTAGATGTCCTAAAAGGCATACTGGATCAACTGACATGCTTAAGTACATTGAGAGTAGAGGGACCGTGTATTTAGAAATTGGAACAAGATCACATCAATGACACTCTTAACGGGGTTGAAAAACTGATACATTTAAGATATCTTAAATTGAATACGGCTGGGATTTACCTGAAAGATGTTGCGAGTTATTAAAATTACAAATCTTAGAGCTTGAAAATTTCAGAAGATTACCTCAAGGAATAGGAAAGTTAATCAATTTGAGGCATTTAATATTTACTAATGGTCTTTTAGAATACATGCCAAAAGGAATAGAGAGATTAACTAGTCTTCGGATATTGAGTGAGTTTATTGTTGTGAGTGTAGTGGTGTCAAATATGGTAGTGAAGCGTGTAACCTTGGAGGTTTCAGACATTTGAATCACCTAAGAGGGTCTCTTACAATTCCAAGGTTGGGGAATGTGGCAAACGTGGATGAGGTTAAAAATGCACTTCTTGAGAAAAAGAAGAATCTAGTGCGTCTGATTTTAATGTTTAATGATAAAGATGAATATGTCGAAGTAGCTGCAGTGGCGATAAGGATTGAAAATGCAGCAGAACATGAAGCAATTAGTGAAGCCTTACGGCTACCTCCAAATCTATAGTCATTAGAAATAGCGGGCTTTAATGGCAAGAAGATTTTGTTATCTAGTAATTTGATGGTTTCATCAAACATATTGGAGCGAAATCAGTAATGCTACCAATTTTGACAACCCAAGAATCTCTCTAAAGACTTAATACTTCTTTAATCCAGACTCAAGATCTTAAACACAGTTACCTCTTAAAGCAATTATAAGATAACAATCAAGAATTAGGAGCAAAGCAAGAACCAGATCAAACACACACACACACGATGGCACAATGATCTACGGTGGTTCCACCATTTTCAGGCCTACATCCACTGTAAAAGAATAGCAAGCTTTTACTGATTTTCAGAGATTATAGGTATAATGCTAGAGAGAGAATGTGACTGAATCAATCACTCCAAATAACATAATTTGAGACTTTATATACAAGGAGAAAATCATTTAGAACCACCATCTGTTAGCCAGCTCACAATTCTGAGTTTATTTGCCAAGCAACCTAGAAATTATGCCACGTTTTAAACAGTTGACTGATACTTGTCACCATCTCATTAATATGCTACTTGAAACGTACAAAACGGCTGCTATTTAGATAAGTGAAACACGTGATACCTCACGTGCATTACTAACCCTTACAGCTGACACATCAACTTATCAACTTTGTCATACAGCTCCTTGAATCATTTGAAACGACTCGTCGCATTTTTAATAAGCGTACATTCGACATATCAGAATCAAACACATATTCAAATTTGAGCTCATATCTCAACAAAACATGCTGAAGAAGTTAAAACTCTTAAACAACCCAAAGTGTGAGATTATGCCTTCTTTAGGAAAATGGCCTTCCTTGAAATACTCGTTATAGAGGAAATGAAGAGTGTGAAAAGAGTGGGTGATGAATTTTTGGGAATAGAAAATATAAATTATGGTGTGCCTTCATCTTCTTCAATTAATAATATTGTCTTTCCTAAATTAAAAGAATTCAAATTTTTAGCTCTGCATAATTGGGAAGACTGGGATTACAATAATGCCCCCGCTAAATTTCTTGTCCTTTTTCGTTTGTGAAGAGTTGAAGTCACTGCCAAACCAACTTCTACGGAGCTCAACACTAAAGAAACTGTGAATTAAAGAATGTTATGTTTAGAAAGCATTTAAGAAAGGACAAAAGAAAGGATCGGTCGAAGATCTCTCACATTCCTAACATCCAAATTCATGAAAGAGGGCCTAGATTCTTTACATTGATGGGAAGGTTAGTTTAAAAATTCCTATTTATGATAAATGTTTTGATTTGTTTGTTAATCTTATTGGCTCTCTTAGCTGCATATGCTTATATTTGAAAGCTGCTATGACCAACAATGTTGAAGTGTACAATGCCTGCACAGTTTGTGCATTCATTTAATACAATCAATGGGGATTATCATGATTTTTACTTTCCCTATAATCCAGGTGAATGCTGAATTTGGAAGTGCACGGTAATTTTGTTAAAATAAAGTGGGTTGTCGTTAACTTATACTAGTTGCTTCTAAATTAATAGTTGCTGGTGAATGCAGGTGAAATCAATCCTGCTTTAATCAAATAGGCTACTAATAGTTTCATCACATCATCTGAAAGCCAAGGGTGAGGTTTGTTTGCATAATTACCAAGTAGAAATCTAATTGTTGTGCATTGAAAATCTACAACTATTTCACTCATCGAGCTATCACTTCTTGTTTTATCTTGATGTCTATTTTATTGACAGGGTTTCTCTAAGGAACAATATAAACATTTACAATACTAAAAGAGATAGTGATGAGATTATGGATAAGGATGATACAAGCATGTGGAATAAGGCATATTCAGATCCTATGCAAGCTTTTGTCAGACCCATCACAAGAACTTGTGTAAAGAAATTCAAAGAAGCATTTAATGGGTTGATTCAGGTAACTTGGGATCAATCCAATTCATAGAGGCTCATTGAAGGAATCTCACAAGATATTCAGACTAATAGATGCGTGATTCAAGCTCTTAAATTTTATGAGCAATCAAATCCATAAAATCGACGTATTAAAGATGAAAGATATGCCACTATCTTTTTAGATAGTGTTTTCATTTTTAAAAGAGGCAACAAGTCGGCTATTTTGATTTTATTTAGTCATTTAAGATACTTTATTTTTTATTAGATTAAATTTGATTTATTTAAGATTCTCTTCTTATTTCAATTGGATTAGGATTTATTTCTGATTAGGATTTCTTGTAACTTATATATATATATTCTCATTCAATAAGAGAGAAAATATAAGTTTTTCATGTAATTTACTTGAGAGTATAATTCTCTTTAATTCTTAAACGAATTCTTTAAACTTATCGAATTTTCCATGTCGTTTAGCTATTAACTTATCAATCAGACCATCCATAACTGATTGTGGCGTCCTTACATACCAAGATTCTTGTTTCATTAAGCAATGGGTCGTGGTTCTATTTAATTCCTGAAATTAGAAACGATCTTGGAGTATAATTTAATTAGGGTCTCATTAATTCTTGGCGGGATTCAGTATAAAATAGGCAATGTGCTTTCTTTGAAGTTTCTATAAGCTAGAATTCATGGTTTAGACTTGGTATATCAAATATTCATCGGTTGATTAAGATGCAATTAAGAATTTCTTCCATGATGCTTAATAAATTCACACTATGAGTACTGTTCATACTTGAGGCTGGTGCTTGGCACGTTGTGCTTAACTTGGATTTGTTGAAGAGTGAACCAGGATCTGAGTTGCAGAGAAACTTATACTGTCGGTTGATTCACATGGTGAAAGCCGACTAGCCAGTTGGAAGCCTTTTATCAAACGTATGACATCCAGCTAATGTCGTAAGGGAGCAATTTGTAAGTCATGTACTCAGCACGTGACTTACTTTTAAATATATACACTTGAAACGACAGAGATAGATGCCGTTTAATTCACTTAAGCTTCTCACATCTTCTGCACGTGTCAAAAGCTGTTAAAGGCAGTTAGAACAGGCGGGAAAATACTGTTTGTAACAAGCCCAGAATTCAGGCTGGATTCTTAACAGCCTTTCTGGATCTCTCTAGACCAATATAAAAGGTCTCAACGCTTGTATTTTGGGGATTCAATACTTGCAATTCTCTCTCTAATCTTGTAACTTGATTGGCATAATGAATGAAACTATATCTCTGTTTCTCAAAGAGGATGTAAGCCACAAAATGACTGAACCTCTATAAATTTGTCTTTGTTCCCTTTTTTCACTTTTTCATCTCTGATACATCTCGTTTTTGGCATTCGGTTGTCTCTGTTATTCATTCTTGATCATCAAAGATCAGTGTTTAGTTCTTTGGTTGAAGATTGATTTTAGAGTGATCTAGTCTTAACAAGATGGTTTAGCTAGTTAAACATTTACAATGCTAGTTCTGCCTAAAACATTTGCAAACTTGACCCATTCCAAGTACATGTGAGTTGGTCATATTGTCTCTGTTTGCTTCAAAGTAATAGTTTTAGTTCTACTTGTCGTGCTAGCACTCATGAATTTTAACTTCTTTATTGTCTTTAAACTAGTCAAATTCAGCTGGAGATTTCAGCATTACCTGAACTTCAACACTCATGAGTTCAATAAAAATAACTGCAGGTGGTTTAATTTCCTCAATTCAATAAAAATATTCAACTCACAATTGTAGTGATAACATATTTTTGAAATTTTTTAGCCTCCAGGACATCAAAAACTTAACAGAATATCTTCCACTCATTTTTTATGATGTCAAAGCAGAAGATTTAATCCCAATTGCTTTCTGGGAAGTAATTGTGGTTTTACCATTAGTACAAAATGTAATACTTATTGCTGAATTTATTTTGGCCTAATCTTTCTATAAAATTTGGATAATCATTTTACAGGCATTCCCATCATAAACAGAAACTTATTCCCAGTTTCTCCAAATGAAGAATTAATGGAGCAACACTGTCGAGGTGGCTGTAGTGCTTTGTGCCATACATGATTGTCCCAATTTACCAGCATGAGAGGAGGAGACTTTTCTGATTTGTTACTTTTTCGAGTTATGGTTTGGTTTCCACCCTCAGCTCTCTGCATTTTCTTGGGAAGATTTGTTTAAGTAAATGTCAGACGGAGGCCACGAAGCCCTTCCAGCTTGAGTAAGACGTCTCTGGGACTGGCCTAGCTCGAGCATCATTCTTGTCAAAGCCGGTCAAGGTCGAGAGCCGAGCACTCGCTCGATGTCGTCCATCGGTCAAAGATGGTCAAGGCCTGGAATCGAGCACATCTTTCCCGCCGCAGAGTTCCACGAGCACAACCGGGCAAGACCCGACCCGCTTTCTCGTAATCTTGGCATACTTTTGGTGTCTCGACAAGGGTCCCACATGGTGGAGAGATGACACCGTTGTCTGCTGGCTCGAGACGTGCCACCAAGGTGTCATCATTCCCCGCACGCTTGTCCGACATAGTGATCCGCCACGCATCTGGATTAAGGGAACGTACCGCTCATCCCTAGTGGAATATTCCTCCAACCGATCGCCGAGGGACTCAGACACCACTAGCGTGGAGTGGACAGACTGGAAAGGGAAAAAGAGGAAAACAGAGTATAAAAGGAAACGAAGGAGAACGCAGACAGGGTTGGATCCTTCGATGCATCGAAGGGTTAGCAATTTTCATGGAAAAGATCCGTAAGTTCAAACAGTGTTCTTCCCATTCTCATCCCTCTCATCCGATTTTCTCCGAAAAACACCATACTTATCCAAAAGGGGGCGAAATAATACCCTTTTATCTTTCCGGCCTCCTCACTAAGCGGAGATACCAAAAGAAAACCCGACATCGACTTGAGCGTCGGAGGGTTTCACGGAAACGCCCGACGACCCTCGACCCGTGTCACGTGAGTACAGTGTCCGGAGATCTCATTTCGGAGAAGACAATGGAACAGACGAAGTGAGGCTAATCTCGCCGAGCTTATCGCGAGCGTAAGGATCGAGGTACTCGCTTGAAACCGCGAGCAAAAGGTTCGGACGCTCTCGCCGAAATGCTTGGAGGTACTCGCTGGAAGATTCGAGGAACCGCTGAGGCACGCGGAAAAAGTGCATCAACATAGGATCGAGGTACTCGCTTGAAACCGCGAGCAAAGGTTCGGACGCTCTCGCCGAGCTGTTTGGAGGTACTCGTTGGAAGATTCGAGGAACCGCTGAGGCACGCGGAAAAGTGCATCAACATCTTTTGGCGCCGTCTCGGGATCGCGACAAAAGCCCGATTTCCTAATACATCAAGACACACAAAACACAACGACGAGGGAAACAATCAAGAGGAGTAAGTCCCAAGAATCGATGACTTGAGAGAAGTGGCCAACGAGGCCCGTAATGTGGAGATTCGTGAAAGGATGGATCTGATGGAAAACAGATCGAGATTATGACCTCCTCGCTGCAAGAATTCGTGGAGGACGAGAAAAGCATGCAACGATGTCCCTGAGTCCAACTGAGGGAATGGTCATGTTCGGAAAATGCGGAGATGAAGCCCAAAGACCTCGTGCAATCGAATGTCACAAGTAAGAGAAGAAACGAACATGGAAGAAAGGGGGTCTCGCCAACATTTGCAGGAGGCAGCCCCAACCTCTCGTAAGTGAGGAGTCGGAGGGAGAAGTACGCAGTTAGCACAAGTCATGGAAGATCTTCTGGGAACCGAAAGAGTCCAAGTCGGCGAATAATGCCGACAACGAATCCTCTCTCCTGAGATTACGGGTGTCACGATCCCGCGTGACTTTCGCTCCTTGATCTACAATATTCGGGAAAGAGTGACCCATTAATACACATAGAGCTGGTTCAACGACCCGACAGGGTGCAAGGTCCGCTGCCAGACAGAAGAGCGTGGCCTTCCCGCCACCTCGAGGGAAGCGGCGAGAGAATGGTACCGCAGCTCCTACCGGGAAGTATCTCGAGTTTTGAACAGATGTGCAGTGAGTTCATGGAATAATTTCGGGCGCGTGACCCCGAGGATGACATGATGGAGTCGTCGAGGTGAGGCGTAAAGAAGTGGAGTCCCTCCGGAGTTTATCAAAAGATACCATAGATCGGTCCTAGATCTTGGTGCGCTCAACCATCCTCAAGCTCTAGTGGGATTAAAAGAGGGTGTTCTGACTGGGAGACCATGGTATAACCCATGCGAGTCCTACGATCCGCTCAGATTCTGGACGCTGCACTGAACAAATAAAACCGGACATGGTAATCAAGAAGAAAAGGCCGCTAAGCTAAGGAGTGAACAAGTCACCGGAGCAAGACTGAAGGAGAAAGGGAGTCCCGCCTGAGGGACACCGGCTCCAAAGGCGCAAGGGACCGGCAGCCTCAGCACAACCCGTGATCGTAGAGTTCCCCACCGCGGTGGTTCCCCAACCACCCCGCAGTCTCCGTGCCGGATCACAGAGAATACCGGCCACGATGGCCATACATCCCCAACCACCCACCGAGTAGACTCGGGCGGAGCCATAACAGGGTGATCGCATCGCCACCCCCACCAAGAAGCTTCCCGAGGGATAAGGCAGCCCAAGTAGGGAACAGAGCCCCGCTACGCACAAGATAATGAGTTGAAGGTATCTCAAGAGATACTTCAGCTGGTCGAGGAGCTGGATCGCCGAGCCCTCCAACGCCGATGACCACCCCACCAAGCAAGCTGAGCAGGGACAGCTTTGCCGCTTCCATGGAGATCACGGTCACGCCACATCGCAGCGTCGTGATTTGAAAACCAGTGGAAGATTTGTTAGAAATCGATACCGGATGAGTTTGCAGAGGGGGCACCCAGTAGTCGAACAACAACTCGAAGAAGACGACCGGCCTACGAAATAGATACTGAACCACCATCCACGAGGGTAATTTCAGTGGACCGACGATGGCCTAAGTTCCAACAGGTCTCAAAAACTATCGCAGATATGTCATTGCCACCGAGAAGTCCTGCTCACGGCCTCGCGCCAAAAGGCCAAGGTTCTAGAATGCCAATCATGTGGATGGATGAAGATGGGAGGGGTGTCAGACTCCACTGAAGATGCCCCGTGGTGAAAGCCAAGATAGCAAACAAGTGAAGTCGACCGAACATCGGTCGACTTTGGGAGCTCTAGAGATATTCTTTTCAAATCCACACTCGAGGATTTAGGAATAACAGCGCGAGCCTCGAGCATACGAGCACTTCCTCGAGCGGATTCTGGGAGGAAAGCTAATACCCCTAGTGAATCATCAAGTTGGCAAGAACTATGGGCTCAAGCCTTCGAGAAGAATATGATGTCGGATTTCGTGGTGGTAGATGAAACCAACCTGCATCAAAGCGATTTTGGGAGGCCATTTACGAGGATCAGCCAACGCGGTCGTCAACCCATTACTTAGCCCCAAGCACCGAGTAAACGGGGCTATAGGGTCGTGAAAGGCAGCCAAAGTGGTGGCGAGGAGTCGCCACCGCTGCCGCCAAGGAAACTATGCAGATCACCTCGCTAGACACCGAGGGAGAATCGAGGAACCAAGGCAAGAGCCACCGAGAAGTCGGAGGAGCTCGAGGTGATAGCAGTAAGATCCCGAGAAGAAAGTCCGGATCGGCTCGGCCTTAGCGAGCCGTCAAGGAAAAGTCAGGAATGTCCGCGAGCACACGCAGATGTGTTCGCATGGACGCATGATGATATGCCCGGATCGATCCGTAGTGGCGTGTCACAGTCGGGCAAGACGGAAAGATGCTGCTCAGAAAGCGTAAGAGGAGGTGCGCGAACCGTGAGAGATACGAGCCATCAACCGCGAGGTTGAAAAGTCACTGAAAGTGGATTCATACGGAGGTATCCTACCCCGAACGGATCTCGAATGCAGTGTCAGTGAAGAAAGCAAACGGGAAATGGAGAATGTGTGTTGACTTCACAGACGTGAACAAGGCCTCGCCTAAAAGATAGCTTTCCACTCACCAAGATAGACCAACCGTGGACTCTACTAGCAGGCACGGTTGTTAAGCTTTTATGGATGCATTCTCGTGATATAACCAAATTCCCATGCACCAGCCGACGAGGAGTGTATGCTTTCATCACCAATCGTGGGTCAGATCACATAAGGTCATGCCTTCTACCTAAAGAATGCAGGGCGACGCACTGCAGGCTAGTAAACAAGGTTTTCAAACCGCTGATCGGCTCGACTCATGGAGGTATATGTAGATGATATGATCACCAAATCCAAAGATACGCAGGAGCATGTAAAGCATCTAAAGGAGACCTTCGCGACTCCTAATGAAGTACCGAATGAGTTAAACCCCGAAAATGTGCTTTCGGGTGAGTTCTGGAAAATTCTAGGATTCATGCGAGTCACAGGGGATCGAGGCCAACCCGAGAAGATCGTAGCAAGTGATAGAAATGAGGTCCCCTCGTAGCCTCAAAGAGATACAGTAGTCCGACCGCAAGCTAGCTGCCTCTCAACAGTGTTCGTATCCCGAGCCACTTGATAATGCCGCGCCTTCTTCCAAGAAACGAAGCAGGAAGAAAGACAAAGTGGACGCTCGAATGCGAGGCAGCATTCCAAAGAATCGAAAGAGTATTTGTTGAAAGCTCCATTATCGCCAACACCTCGAGCAGTGAGAGGTATCAGATCTATACTTAACCGTGGTCCCAACGGGCAACGAGCTCACCCCGTAAGTGGAAGAGTCGTGGTACAAGATCCTGCTTATTACACGAGCAGAAGCGCTGATAGAGGTGAGACCCGTGATCCACCAACGGAGAAATGGGCACCGCCCCGGTCACAAGAACTCAAAACCGAGGCCTTATTTTCGTGCACATTCAGAGGATGCTTCGATCGATCAACCTCTCGTGCAAACTTTGTACAAACCTCGAGACTTCGAAGGTCAGTGAAATGGTCATGGAATTAAGCCGAGTTCGACCTGAATTACCAACCCCGAGCAAAGAATAAAAGCACGACCATTAGTCGACTTCGTGGTCGAGTGCACAATGAGAGACGAGGAGATGGAGAGCGAGCCCATACTGTGTTCCTGTGCCCCGACCAACACCGGATTGTCACAAGAGATGGATCCCGCGAAGTCGTGAGCAGGAGCAGGAGTTGTGCTTTGAGCCCGTAGGGAAGAGATGCAATACGCGTGAGATTAGAGTTCAAGTAACTAATAATCGCCGAGTATGAAGTCAGTAATAGCAGGGTCAAGCTCGCCTCCAGAAGTGAGAGCCGAGGAGGTAAAGCTTCAATGCACTCACAGCTAGTAATCGAATCACCCCGACGAGAGCTTCCGTGCAGCGGGAGAAGATGGATGCCCACCTTCGTAGGTAGGAAGTCGATGGGAACTTTCGAAATGCCGAGGTGGAGCAAATACCAAGGAGAAGAATTTTCGAGTCGACATGTTAGCTCGCTTGGCAGCCACCCCTGATCCCAAGTTTCCAAAATCTATCCCTCCGAATGAAAACGTGCTCGAGTATCGAGCGTATGACGAGGTGATGAGCTTATCAACGAGCAATACTCGGACTGGAGCCGATCACGCCTTACCTCGACGAAGGGACAAGACTCTACCGACAAGAAGGTGCAAGGAAATCGAAGTGCAAAGCAGCCTGTATACTCTCATCGATGGAGTCTTATACAGACGGGGTACACCTCCCTCGTCACGCGGCTTAGACCAAGCAAGAGGTCGATTACGCCCTCGCAGAGATACATGAGGGAGTTTGTGGAAATCATTCTGCGCGAGGTCCTTGGCTTTCAAGGCCTCGAGGCAAGGGTATTTTGGCCTCGCATGCACCAAGATGCCCGTGAGAAGACGAGAAGTCGCAAGAGTTGCCGTAGCTTTGCCAATCACTTAACTCAGCCTCCGAAAACCTCGACGGTGATGAATTCGCCGTGGCCGCTTACTCAACGGGGAATTGATTTGATCGGACCACCGCCAAAGGGAAAGCATCCGCCACCCATGCCATAGTCGCGATTGACTATTTCACCAAACGGGTCAAGCTGGAGCCTTAAGCAAGATCACCGAGCGTAAAACCACCGACTTCATTCTGAAGAATGTCATTTGCGGTACTGGATACCCCATGCATTAGTCACCGATAACGGGAGGCGCTTGATAATGGCAAGTTCGTAGATTTCGCCGTAATCTGGGATAGAGCTCAAGTTCTGCCTCCTCACACCCACAGAGCCAACGGGCAAGCAGAGGCCGCGAATAAAACAATAAAACGCCTCAAGACAAGATCAGGCGAGCAAAAGGGGCCCGGTGGACGAGCCGCCTGTGTCTCGTGGGCGCATGTAACCACACACAAAACGGCCACCGGAGAGACCCCATTCTCCTTGGCATTTGGTCACGAGCAGCTGGTTCCTCACCGAAATAGGAATCGGGACGCACCTGACAGAGCACTTCAACGAGGAGCAAAACAACGAGCAGACGCAGCGCAGCTCGACCTGCTGGAAGAAAAAGAGAAAGTGGTAGCCGCCAAGATTTCGTAATATCAACGAGAGTGGCTCGTTATTACAACCAAAAGGTACACATTCGCCGGCTCCAGCGGGTGATCGGGTGTTAAGGAAAGTCAACCGTAACACGAAGCGACCCAAGGCAAGGTGTATTAGACCGAATCGAAGGTCCGTGACGAGTCACTCAACTAGCAGGACCGTGAGCATACCTACCGGCTCATCCAGATGGACGAGAGGTCAAGAGGCCATGGAACGCGCAACTCCCAAGAAGTATTTTCAATAGGTTTTCTTGTATTGCAAGGCTAATGTAAATATTTCATCCCAAGACGGGATATGTAAAAGTACAAATGTATGTAAAATAAGAACAAGATTTACAATGCAAGTTCAAAATAAAGAACTGGAAGAAGAGCTCCTCGCCGAAGTCCCGGAGCCTAACTCATTAGTCGGATCGGTGCCAAGCTCCAAGTTATTTGAAAACCGGAGCAGTGAGTATCATCGTAAGACCTCGAGTCAATTAAAATGCTCGAGCGTAAGAAGAACTCCTCGGCCGAAGTCCCAAAGCCTAACTCATTAAAGCGGATCTGCGCCGAGCTCCAAGTTATTTGAAAACCGGAGCAGGAGTGTTTTCGTAAGCTCTGCAGATTGAAAGGCTCGAGGAGAAGAAGAGCTCCTATGCATGAAGTCCCAAAGCCTAACTCGTTAGGCGGACTGTGCCTAGCTCCAAGTTATCTCAAAACCGGAGCAGGAGTGTTATCGAAGACCTCGAGTCAATTAAAATGCTCGAGCGTAAGAAGAACTCCTGGCCGAAGTCCCAAAGCCTAACTCATTAGGCGTGACTGTGCCGAGCTCCAAGTTATTCGAAAACCGGAGCAGGAGTGTTTTCGAGCTCTGGTAGATTGAAAGGCTCGAGGAGAAGAAGAGCTCCTATGCATGAAGTCCCAAAGCCTAACTCATTAGGCGGGATCTGCCTAGCTTCAGGTTATCCGAAAACCGAGAGCGGAGTGTTATCGTAAGACCTCGAGTCAATTAAAATGCTCGAGAGGTAAGAAGAACTCCTGGCCGAAGTCCCAAAGCCTAACTCATTAGAGCGGACTCGGCCGAAGCTCCAAGTTATTCGAAAACCAGAGCAGGAGTGTTTTCGAAGTTCTGCAGATCGAAAGGCTCGAGGAGAAGAAGAGCTCCTACGCATGAAGTCCCAAAGCCTAACTCATTAGGCGTGATCGTGCCTAGCTCTAGTTATCTCGAAACCAGAGCAGTGAGTGTTATCGTAAGACCTCGAGTCAATTAAAATGCTCGAGCGTAAGAAGAACTCTCGGCCGAAGTCCCAAAGCCTAACTCATTAGGCGGACTGCGCCGAGCTTCAAGTTATTCGAAAACCGGAGCAGGAGTGTTTTCGTAAGCTCTGCAGATCGAAAGGCTCGAGGAGAAGAAGAGCTCCTATGCATGAAGTCCCAAAGCCTAACTCATTAGACGTGACTGTGCCTAGCTCCGAGTTATCTCGAAACCGAAGCAGGAGTATCATCGAAGACCTCGAGTCAATTGAAAGACTCGAGGAGTAAGAAGAGCTCCTACGCATGAAGTCCCAAAGCCTAACTCATTAGAGCTGGATCGTGCCTAGCTCCAAGTTATCCGAAAACCAGAGCATGAGTATCATCGAAGACCTCGAGTCAATTAAAAGGCTCGAGCGTAAGAAGAGCTCTCTACCGAAGTCCCAAAGCCTAACTTATTAGAGTGATCGTGCCAAGCTCCAAGTTATTTGAAAACCAGAGCAGGAGTATTATCGAAGACCCTGGTCAACTATAAGTCCGAGCCGGGTTCAAAGGAACCCTTGTCCAAAAGTCCCTAGCCTAAGTTCGAGGCGTGACGTTGTTCTAGCAAGAGCCAAATGCGTGCTCAAGCAAGTCAAATGAGCTCGTAATATAGACTTAAGGCTTACTTAGCCTAAGTCGAGCAAAATTCTACCATGCATTCATAAATAAAAGATGTACAACACTTAGAAAATTTTTACTTAAGAAGCACATCTCGTAGTCAAGATATAGTGGCATGAGAATGTATGCACAGGAGCAATCAATGTAATTGTTCGAACATGTATCTTTTATTTCTCTTGAAAATATTACATATGTAAAAAAAAAAAAAAAAAAAAAAAAGGAGCTGAGCCTCACTCAGCAGCAGGGCGCCTTCGAGAGCAAGCAGGGGAAGAGCAAGATCGAGATCGTGAACATCATCGCAGCAGCAGGATCATGAGCGGGGAGCAGGATGAAGGACACCAGCAGGAGCTTCAAGCAGGAGGAGCATTGGAAGGAGAAGGAGCGAGCTCTCTTCAACACCTGGGGCTCGATCGGCAGCTCGAGATTGCTCATGTACTCGGCCACATACCCTTCAACCCCGGTCATGTCTGGCCTGGGTATGCCTTGCCAAAAGCATACATGAGGCATTTATAGCCTGAGTCTCGCCTCATCGTTGTACTCCGTGAGTAAGTCGACCTTCGTAGTGTCAACTGCTCTGAAGACGCAGCGCTCCCTCCAAGAGCCGCTCATAGCAAGACTTCCGAGTGTCCGAGTCCTTTCGAGCATGCTTCAGCCTGCTCTGGTCTCACTCAACTCCTTCTCAAGCCCGTAAACCTAGAGTCACCCACTGCCTTCTCTCGCAAAATTTATATTTTCGCCCAGCTAGCTTGATTCTCTTCCTTCGCTGCTCAAAGCCCCGCTCCAAGCTCGAACCTTTGCTCAAGTTCCTCCCGGAACTCGTGAGTTATTTCGCTGAGCCCGGCTGCAGATGCCAAAGCTCTGGAGGAGAGCCACTGGAAGATACCGAACAAAGACTCGAGGAGCATGTGTCTCTATCTCATTCAGAAACCCGCTCGGCCGCCTCTTCGTCAGAAGCCCTACGGTAAGTGCTCTGAACGACCGGGCCGACTGCTCCTCGCACACCACCGGCTTCGAGGATCGAGCCGTGTCGCAGCCCTCCGTCTCCTACGAGGAGGACCTCGCTCAGACGCTCGATCCGCCGAGCCAAGAAGGCGTAAGCTCGAGCTGGAGGAGGCGGAGCACTCGATTCCGCCATGGTCTTTTGATGTGCTCGCACCTTCAACAGGCCCACACGCTGCAGTAACAGCTCAGCGATCCCGCCACCATCTCTTCGCCGCTATTAAATTAGACTCCAAAAGCTCCGAGGTGTCAACAACTCCCTACACGAGCTCGCGCTTGCAAGGGCAGCGCATACACGTGCTCAGGTCGACCACCGATTGAATAAGAAGCACCCCGTGAGATCGCAAAAGCAACCAAAGCATAACAATGAAAACAGACGCGAACAGGAAAACTAAAAGCAAAATCCACAAGGAAGATAAATGACCTGGAGTGCAGAAATGCCGCGGACCTGAGGGACTCCTCGCCACGGTGCAGCCAGGCCCCCACTCTCCCCCAACGAAGAAGAACTTGCTCTTCCAGTTGCCACCAGAGGTAGGGAGATCAGTGATGGGCTTCTTACCCTTCAAGCTGGAGGTAAGATAATACCAACCAAAGATCCTTCGGGCTGCACTTGATCGGTAGAGGTGTCCGATTTCCCTACCAAGGGCTCATCCAGATCGCAGCTGCTTCCACAAAACGAAGAGCCCTGAAAGGACTCTCCACCCATTCGGGTTCGAGCTGCCTGCAGGCCGACGTAAACCCGCACAAAACCCTGCAAAAATAAGGTCGAGAGGCAACCTAACCCCCATCCGAAGCACTCCAAATAAGGTCAGAAACCCACGGGGCGACCGGGATTTCACCGCCTCGCAACCTCGTAATTACACTATCGGAATGTGGTAAGTCTCCCTAAGTCCGCTCAACTCCGATCGAGAGGTTTGACATTCCAAGTGGTCTATGGGTATTCCCCACGCCGACCTCCGACCGCCCTCATCCTCCGATGCTACTGGGTCTCACCATGGTAATTCCTCCTGGACTAGAATCCCTCACGGGATTATACTCAAGAGGTCAGGCCTCACTGTAAGAGGAAGAGTCCTCCGATGAAATCCTACGGGATGCCTGGGATTCGACATTTTCCAAAGGGTATGGATTAACAGAGTGCAAGAAGAAACAGAGTGGAGAAATGGAAGATCGAGTGGTACCGAACACGAAAGGAGGTATGGGTAGCCTAAGCCGCTTTGATGCAGTAAGAAGACCTAGAAGCGGAGAGCAAATGAATTTTGAATTAGAATGAGAAATAAGCAAATAGAGGGAATAAGAAGAAGTTCGGGATTTTAAAGAAGAAGACGCGTCCTTTCGAGTGGCGGCGCATGCTTCGAGGACGCCGCTTTTAGGTCACGCCTCTTTAAATTTCAAATAAACTACTGGATCAACCCACGTGTCCCGGCCTTAAATGAGAAATGATTCAAGTGGCAGCACTGGGAGCACGGGAAAGTAAAAGGCCGCGATCCGCCCATCATTATCGAGTTTCAGCCTTATCTCGCTTCACCCAAAAGACTAGAAACCTGGGACCGGTGTTTAAGTAAATGTCGACAGAGGCCACGAAGCCCTTCCACTGAGTAAGACGCTCTCGGGACTGCCTAGCTCGAGCATCCTTCTTGTCAAAGCTCGGTCAAGGTCGAGAGCCGAGCACTCGCTCGATGTCGCCCATCGTGTCAAAGATGGTCAAGGCTCGGAATCGAGCACATCTTTCCTCGCCGCAGAGTTCCACGAGCACAACCGGGCAAGACCCGACCCGCTTTCTCGTAATCTTGGCATACTTTTGGTGTCTCGACAAGGGTCCCACATGGTGGAGAGATGACATCGTTGTCTGCTGGTTCAAGACGTGCCACCAAGGTGTCATCATTCCTCGCACGCTGTCTCGACATAGTGATCTCGCCACGTGCATCGGACTAAGGGAACGACCGCTCATCCCTGTGGAATATTCCTCCAAACCGATCGCCGAGGGACTCCGGACACTCACTAGCGTGGGAGTGGACAGACCTGAAAGGGAAAAGAGGGAAAACAGAGTATAAAAGGAAACGAAGGAGAACAGCATGAGGGTTGGATCCTTCGATGCATCGAAGGGTTAGCAATTTTCATGGAAAAGATCCGTAAGTTCAAACGAGTTCTTCCCATTCTCATCCCTCTCATCCGATTTTCTCCGAAAAACACCATACTTATCCAAAAAGGGGCGAAATAATACCCTTTTATCTTTCCTGGCCTCCTCACTAAGGAGATACCAAAAAGAAAACCCGACATCGACTGAGCGTCGGAGGGTTTCGCCGGAACGCCCGACGACCTCGACCCGGTTTCCGTGAGTACAGTCCGGAGATCTCATTTCGGAGAAGACAGTGAACAGACGAAGCGAGGCTAATCCCGCCGAGCTTATCGCGAGCGTAAGGATCGAGGTACTCGCTTGAAACCGCGAGCAAAAGGTTCGGACGCTCTCGCCGAACATGCTTGGAGGTACCGCTGGAAGATTCGAGGAACCGCTGAGGCACGCAGGAAAAAGTGCATCAACATAGGATCGAGGTATCGTTTGAAACCGCGAGCAAAAGGTTCGAGACGCTCCTCGCCGAGCTGTTTGGAGGTACTGTTGGAAGATTCGAGGAACTGTTGAGGCACGCGGGAAAAAGTGCATCAACAAGATTAACATTTTTTGGATCTAATGATTTGCAGATGATTTGAAATCATTTTGCACACACATAAGGCCATTTCTTCTTTTTTCGAAATCTAACATAATTCTTTCAGCACGGGATGCCAGCTCAAAGTCGAAGAAGAGGTTTGTACATTGCATACTCTTTTATCTCTTAACTTTAGAATTCCGTAATTTTAATTTCTCTGTTTTCTGGACTTTATGACTCTATTAAGTTGATCGTGTTTTTTGGTTTATTTTGTATAGAGATGGGAATCTTTTGGATCATCGAGTCAACAAGAGCTTGCAGCGCACCAACTGCACTATCAGGTCTCAAGGCAAGAAATTTCAAGTCTCGGTAGATTGTAGAACTAGAAAGCAACCTAGTCACATATTATTTTGATGATGATAAATCCCTTGATCGAACCATTCCAAGTTGATTTTTCCTTTTCAAAATTGTTACAATCTACGTGTATATTAATCTGGTTTCTATTGGGACTCTAAATACATTCACTTACACTTGTCATGATTGTTATTTATGTATCTTTTCAAGTTTACCTGTTAATTATATGAATTAATTTTTCACAGGATGGAAACTGATCACTGCGGCTGTAGTTGTTCGTGGCATGCATTGTTCTTGTAATGTAACCAAGTCGAGGTTTTATTATTGTTGTTGTTGTTGTTATTTTTTGATAAATTGATACTGTTATGGTTTTGTGCTTCATTAATTAACTGCTTTGTCAAGAAATTTCAAGTGTCTGCAGAACGAGAAGCATCCCAGTTACTGGTGAAAATCCACCAAATAGCAATCTGTTTGGCTTTATCCGAGCAGTTGATGCGTCTCGTACTCTAGGGTGTTCTTTGGTCCTTTGCTTCATTCAAAAGCATTCTCCCTATGGTAATTTCGTTAGAATGACAATGGTTCATATCATTTTTCATAACTGCTTCTAAAATAAGTTAAAACTTCAATTTAAATTGCATGATAGGAATGGGAGGTGACGATCCATCCATCCAAACTTAAGCTTCTACATGACGAGATAGCCCCATTTTTCTCAATCGCAAATAACATAATCAAGATTATTACCATAAAGAAGGAAGAAAAAATAACCCAAAAATTAATAAATTAAAGAAGGAAGAGATAAATCGCTTACGTTATTAAATTCAATGAGAGGCTTCTGGACATACACTGCAGATGCTGAAAACGACTCCAATAGTTGAATTTATCTTTTGAGAACAACAAGCACGAATCCAAGCTCAAACGTCGGTCCGACCGCAATTTTCTAGACCCGCCAATCACAAAAACAAAGTTAGGACATCACTGGTGGGGTTCCGCGTAAACCCTCCGATGCTTAAGTTAGAGATACAAGTGTCGGAGGAAAGTAGAAAGGAACAATAATTGATAATCGACTAAAACCCAAGAAAGCGTAAGAGCTTTTCTCCCTTGTAATTTTTGGTTTATTTTTCTAACCCTTTCACCAGTGCGCTCTTTTGTTTAAATAGGCCCTCGGTTGTAGGCGGTTATCACGGTTTTAGCGCGACTCGCTAGTAGTTACTTGATACCGTTACCACGATTCAAGCACACTCAGAGGTAGTTACCTGAAGTACTTTTGTGCGGTTGAGAATGTGATGACTTATAACCGCCCTAAAAATTAGGACACGTTATCTTGCTCAAGTAAATCAGGTAGCCAACATAGGCTCCAGACCGATTATCTTGCTCAGGTCGTATTCATAAACCAGGTAGCCAACATAGGCTCTGAGCTGCACTCGTGAGGTCGGCTCGGCAATAATAAATTTTGAGCTCATTATGACCCACAGTATTTCTTGGTGCCATTAGGAAAATCCAACCTGAACATCAGTCCCTCAGTTTTCAATACCGGAAAGTCATTGCCGGTGTTGGAAACTAATTAAAAGAATAATTTTCGCAAACCTAACACCAGTCCCCCAGTTTTCAATACTAAGTAATGATTAGTATTGGAAACTTGAATGATCGAGTCGGTGAGTTGTGTCCTTTGCGCATTTTATCGCCTTCTTCTCCTTTATTATGTTCGAGCGGGAACTTGCTTGAAGTTAACGATGTCATTGAGTCCAAACGAAGGCGGGTAGAGAGCTTGCTACCCATGATCAACCTAGCTGCTCGATCTGTGAGTCAAAATGTCCTTGATGATTTTTCCAACCTGTCAGCTGCGCAAGCCCTTGAAGTGCTTACTCGAACCCAAATCGAGGTAGTGGCTAAATTTTAACTTATTTGTTCTCTGACTTGTATTACCTAAATAGCTTCATTTCACTCAAATATCTTCATTTTCAGCAATCTTTGCTTATGGCGGCGCATGTTAAATCGTTCACAAAATCATTTAATGGCCATGGGAAAATTGAGGAGCTTGAGCGCAATTTGTCTAACGCGAAGCTTGACAATGAGAAATTAACAAGTGAGCGGGATTGACTCAAGTATGACCTAAATGCCCGTAATGAAGCAAATGTTTGCCTAGCAGAGGACTTAGTAATTGAGAAGCGATCTAATGCGAGCAAAGACTCTAAGATTCATGAGCTGGAAAAACTCAAGTGTGATGTTGATCAACGTGTTCGGTTGGAGAAAAACACATGAAAGCCGAGGTCATTCAGACATGCATCAAGTTGTTCCAAGAGAAATACCCAGACATGGATTTTCAATGGATGTTGATAGCCTACTTGAGCAAAGAGAAAGCTAGAAAAAAATCTCCGGGTACGGGCCAAGAAAAGCAAATGTCACAGAGTGATGAAGTCAGGATTGAGGGTGGAACCTCCTTACCAACAGGGTCGTTGAAGCTCAAGAAGGTGCCGCCTAGATGAACTTAAGAAATTATAATGCTTGCCTTTTGCTCTGAACTCATGTAGCCGCTATTGAACCTGTTTTTGCACTTGGATAATTTTGTTAAAGTCAGCTCAAATGCCGACCAATCTAAAATATCATCTAGACCCACCGCAGACCGAATTAAACTAATTTGTCGGCCTCAACCATAGAGCTCATCAAGGTTAAAATATTGCCCGTGGATAATTAAGTTAAATTGTCGACCTCAACAAGGCTACAACTTTGACCGCAATTAGGTTAACTAACAAGCCTAATAATTGTGAATTCTAGCCTTAAATTAAGATTAAAGTTTTAAGTCTGAAATGCTGATATAAGGCTAAGAATACTAACCTCAATAAGATTGCAACCCAAAACAATGTCGACGTCGATGAGGCTAAAAAACTTCCGACAATTGCACGACAATAAGGCTAAGTCGACTTCAATAGATTAATGCTGACCTTGGTAGGACATAACAAAATAAATGTCGATCTCGGTTTCCATCGGAAAAATCTGTTCATGTAGTACCCCAACAAGGTCTAAACATCAATCTCGATCTCACAACAGACCAGAGAAAATTGTTCACGTAGGACCGCAACAAGGCCTAATCGTCGACCTCGATCTCATATAAGACCAGAAGAAATTGTTCACGTAGGACCCCAACAAGGCCTAATCGTCGACCTCGATCTCACATAAGACCAGAGAGAATTGTTCACGTAGGACCCCAACAAGGCCTAATCGTCGACCTCGATCTCACATAAGACCAGAGAGAATTGTTCACGTAGGACCCCAACAAGGCCTAATCGTCGACCTCGATCTCACATAAGACCAAAGGGAATTGTTCACGTAGGACCTCAGCAAGGCCTAAACGTCGACCTCGATCTAACATAAGACCAGAGGAAACTGTTCACGTAGGACCTCACTAAGGCCCAATCGTCGACCTCGATCTCACATAAGACCAGAGGAAACTGTTCACGTAGGACCTCATCAAGGCCCAATCGTCGACCTCGATCTCACATAAGACCAGAGGAAACTGTTCCCGTAGGACCTCAGCAAGGCCTAAACGTCGACCTTAATCTCACATAAGACCAGAGGGAATTGGTCACGTAGGACCTAAGCAAGGCCTAATCGTCGACCTCGATTTCACATAAGATCAGAGGGAATTGGTCACGTAGGACCTCAACAAGGCCTAATCGTCGACCTCGATCTCACATAAGACCAGAGGGAATTGTTCACGTAGGACCTCAGCAAGGCCTAAACGTCGACCTCGATCTCACATAAGACTAGAGGGAATTGTTCACGTAGGACCCCAGCAAGGCCTAAACGTCGACCTCGGTCTCACATAAGATCAGAGGGAATTGTTCAAGTAGGACCTCAACAAGGCCTAATCGTTAACCTCGATCTCACATAAGACCAGAGGGAATTGAAATTAGATTTATATTTCTGAATAACCTCATCAATATTGAAAATAATTAAAACTTACATGAATTGAAAATGAACTAAATTGTAGTGAGCATGCAAGCAGGAGAAGATATAATTGAAAAGAACACATAACTAAGAACATTAGCGTTGAAGTCTGCCTACTGGTAGTATTTTCTCAAATGCTCTGCATTCCACGCTTTGCCAATGACCCTGCCATCCGAATGACCCAACTTATACGCACCATTGCCGAATGAGTGATGCACTTTGTATGGCTCTTCCCAACTTGGCCCTCGAACTCCATCGCTTGGCTTTCTAGTTGACTGATTTACTTTGCGTAGTACCAGATCCCCTTCTTTAAATTGTCGTAGCCGAACATTTTTATTGTAAAAATTGGTCACTTTTTGCTTGTAAATTGCTGACCGACCTCTTACTACATCCGTCTTCTCATCAAGCAAGTCCAAATCCAACAGCATCTGCTCCTTGTTTGTCATCTCATCATAGTACTTTGTTCGGTGTGATTCCACGCCAATTTCAACTGGAATTACTGCTTCGTGACCAAAGGCAAGTGAGAATGGAGTCTTTCCCGTGGAAGTCTTTGGGGTCGTCCTATAAGCCCACAGCTCTCCTGGGAGCTCATCCACCCAGGCTCCTTTCTTCTCACCTAACTTTTTCTTTAACAACGATTTTATGGTTTTGTTTGCCGCTTCAACCTGTCCGTTTGCTTTAGGATAAGCGAGTGAACTAAATCGAAGCTCTATGCCAAGCTGAGTGCAAAAATTCTTGAATCTTTCATTGTTGAACTGGGCCCCGTTATCTGTAACAATTGCTTCGGGTAGACCATATCGACAAATCACACTTCTTCATATGAAATTTGTTGTTCGTTTCTTAGTTATTTTTTGAAGGGGTTCCACTTCAACCCACTTGATAAAGTAATCAATGGCTATTATAGCATACCTCATTTGGCCCTTCCCAGTCGACATCGGTCCAATGAGATCCACCCCCCATTGTGCAAATGGCCATGTGCTTGACATCGCAACCATATTTTTTGGTGGTTGTCTTGTGATAATAGTAAATTTCTGACATTCATCACATCTCCGAACGAACTCTCGAGCATCCCTATGCATAGTCGGCCAAAAATAACCTTGCCTTATTATTTTATGAGCTAAAGATCTACCTCCATCGTGATCTCCACAAATTCCTTCATGAACTTCTCTCATTACATAGCCTGCATTAACTGAACCCAGACACCTCAGGTAAGGAAAAGTGTATCCTCTCCTGTAAAGTACACCATCAATAATCGTAGCAGGCCGCTTGGCATCGTAACTTTCTTGCCTCTGCTTTATCTTGACGTTGCTCCCCGAACTTAATATACTTTATGATAGGCACCATCCATCTCTTCTCCTCCCCTACCACACAAACTTCCATCTCGAGCTCACTATGCACGGCTTTGAAACTAACTCCAGAAGGATTCCTCGAGGGAACTTTGGGCATTCGGTTGCTGCCAGTCTGGCAATATAGTCTGCTCGGTAGTTTTCTCCCCTCGGCACTTGTTCTATTGCGGCCTGATCAAAGCTACCCCATAACTGCCGTGCCTCACACAAATATCTGGACATGTTTTCACCCTTGGCTTGAAACATCCCATTCAAGTGGTTCACTACCAGCTGTGAGTCACTCCTTACCTTCAAATGTCGAACCCCTAACGCCCTTGCTAATTTTAGTCCCGCAATGAGAGCTTCGTATTCCGCTTCGTTGTTTGTGGGCTGAAATTCATACTTTTGAGCATAACACACTTCTTCTTGGTCAGGTGAAACTAGAACAATTCCCCCACCCGATCCTTTTGGGTTTGCAGCCCCATCTACATTAAGCTCCCATACATCATTTTTATTTTCCGTCCCCTTTATCTCTTGTTCAGTATCCATCTCTCCGCTCCCTTCTTTATATTCATTAATAAAGTCGACTAGAGCTTGCGCTTTAATTGCCGATCTTGGTTTGTAACTAATGTCGAACTCGCTCAGCTCTATTGACCATTTGACCGGCCTCCCCGAAACATCTGGTTTGTGCAAAATTTGTCTCAAAGGCTGATTGGTGATAACCACGATCTCATGAGCTGGAAAGTATGGCCTCAACTTTCTCGCTGCGATAACTAGGGCTAAAGCCCATTTTTCTGCAGTAGGATATCTTACTTCCGCCCCTGCAAGAGATCTACTTGTGTAATACACCGGACGTTGAACTCCACCCTCTTCTTTTACTAGGACTGAACTAGTTGAGTAGCTTGAGACCGCTAAGTAGAGCAAGAGTACATCACCCATTAAGGGCTTGGCAAGAGTGGGCACATCAGCCAGATATGCTTTCAGTTGTTGAAATGATGCCTCACATTCCTCTGTCCACTTCAATCTTTTTCCCTTCTTCATTAACTCAAAGAATGGATGGCATTTGTCTGACGCCTTAGAGATGAACATACTCAGTGCGGCTACCTTTCCAGCTAAGCTCTGAACGTCTTTAAGATCCTTTGGCGATCTCATCTTAAGGATGACCTCAATCTTTTCTAGATTGGCTTCTATTCCCCTTTGGCTAACCAAGAAGCCCAGAAACTTTCCTGACTCTACCCCAAAAGCACACTTTTCGAGGTTCAACTTTATCTAATGTTCTCGTAACACCTCGAATGTCTCACGCAAATGCGCTACATGGTCAGCTGGGTCAATAGATTTAGTTATCATGTCATCCACGTACACCTCCATTGTTTTACTAATCAAGGGCTTAAAAAGCTTATTTACCAACCTCTGATATGTAGCTCCAGCATTTTTTAATCCAAATGGCATCACTCGGTAACAATACAACCCCTAATCCGTCACGAAAGCTGTTTTTTCTTCATTAGTGGTTGACATGCGGATTTGGTTGTAACCTGAGAATGCATCCATAAAACTCATCAAGCCATGGCCCGCTATTGAATCTACCAACTGGTCAATCTTTGGGAGGGGAAAACTATCTTTGGGGCAAGCTTTGTTGAGGTTGGTAAAGTCCACGCACATTCTCCATTTCCCATTTGGCTTTTTAACCATTACCACATTTGAAACCCACTCTAGATAATTCACTTCCCTTATAAATCTTGCTTTTAGCAGCTTCTCTACTTCGTCGTGGATGGCTTTATACCTTTCCTGGTTGAACACCCTCCTCTTTTGCTTCACAGACTTGTGCTTTTGTCCACGGCCAACCGATGGCACATAATCTGAGGATCAATCCCTGGCATATATTCATGACTCCATGAAAATATGTCATCGTACTCAATTAGCAAATTATGTAGCTCAATTGAAGTCTCACTCGTCATTTTTGTTCCCACTCTTACCACTTTGCCGGGGCTGTTCTCATTCATTGGCACTTCTTTCACCTCTTCATTAGGTCGTTGCTGACACCACCTACTCTCAGCTCGAGGGTCAAGGCTCGTGATCTGCATAGACTCTCTTGCAGCTGTGACATAACAACTCCGGGCTACTTGTTGCTAGCCCCTCATTACTCCAACTCCACCTGGACTCTAAATTTCATGCATTGCATGTGGGTTGAATTCATCGCTCCAACTATTCTATTGAATATTCTGCCCAAAATAACCTGATAAGAACTAGGCTCATCAACCACCACCCATGTCACCATTACTGTTTTTTAAAGTGGTTTGGACCCTATAGTTAATGGCAGATCAACAACCCCAAAGGGAATCAACTCTACTCCTCCAAACCCTTTTAAAGATGTTCGGATAGGATTAATCCTGAGGTCGTCTATTTGTAGACCGTCCAAAGTTTGCTTAAACAAAATGTCAACAGAGCTACCCCCATCTACGAGAGCACGATTCAACTCCTGCCTTGCCAAGGTAACTTTCACTACAAGTGCATCTTTATGTGGATGTGCGACTGCTTCTTCATCTTCATCTGTGAACATGATTGGCACTCTTTGGACCCGTTGTTTTTTTGGTATTGGAACATTAAAATTCACCTCATAACTATTTAAGGAGTATCTACTATAATTCTTCCTCGAGCGATTCGAACTTCCTACTATAGTCGGCCCCTCCGTGATCCTCATTGTCACATTACCTCCGGTGTCTCCACCTCTTCCATCTCTTCTTTGGTTACCCACAAACTCTTTTAAATATTTATTTTGCACAAGCCATTCAATCTGCTCCTTTAAATCCATGCAATCTGTGGTTCCATGCCCGGACACCTTATTAAACTCACAATACTTGTGGTGAGCATTCCCGCCGTGACCTCCTATAATCGGCTTTGGCGGGCTTAATAACTCCTTATCTTTTATTGCGGCAAATATTTTTGCTCTGCTCCCATTCAGAGGTGTAAACCTTCCATTCTGCTCTACTAGGTTCACCTTATGATCCGACCCCGATCCTCTTCGATCCACCGGTGGCGGCAACCGGTTGTAATGCCTTCCTCAGCTCTCCCATCGGCTTTTTGCATAGCTATCTCCTTCCTGACCTCGACCCATTAGAGAAACTTCCCTCTTTTCTGGATTTCTTTCCCAATCTCGAGGTGACTTTTCTGGTCGTCTATGATTGACAAAGCCTCTATCAAAATGAAGCTTGCTATCTGAGCTCCCCCTAGGGTTATACCTAAGGTTATCTCCTCACTTTCTTAATTCTCTCCTTCGAATTGGGCCAAGCCTTTGTTCTTCCATTCTCCTTTTTTCTTCCTCTGCATTTTCAGTTTTCATATCTAATTTTTCCTGATCATATGCTTCTGCATATGTCACAATCCCTTTATTATATAGACTATTCCACAACCGGTTGATTCTCAACCCTTTCTTCAACCCCTCCAAAGCGTCTGGGTGATCAAAAGCCCCCAAATCAGTCACTTCTTTGTGATACCTTGTCACAAAGCTTTTTAGACTTTCAAACTCTCCTTGGAATAACTTTTTCAACCTGCTTGTGTCCTGTTTCGGTATGCATGAACCTCTAAAATGCACAGAAAAGCTCACACAACTCCTTGAAATTTCTAATGCTTCCCCTCTTTAATTTCCGTACTCACTCCCGTGCTTGTCCTTCTAAGGTTAAGGGAAAAATACGGCACCTTTACTGATTGTTCAAACCTTGGATTCTCAGTAATCTCATTAAACCTCTCCACATGATGATGTGGGTCGGTTTTCCTTCATATACCATGGTCGGAACCACATACCCACGTACAAAGTCACTTCCATCACCTCGGTATCAAGGAGATTCATCATCGAGAAGTAATCTTCCTACTACTTTCTTACCTCTACCTTGCTTCTAATGCTTCTAGAGTCTTTTGAAATTGGAGCATCCACTGCTCTAGCTCATTTGCTCGTCGGGGTTTCTTAATTCTCCTTTTCCATTTCATGACCCAGTCGTCAATCCGCCTCGCAACTCACTCGCGATATTCTCTTGTGCTTCTGCTCATTGTGCCCTGCTCGAGGTAGTTCCATTCTGCCTCGTCGTTCGTTATCTAGCTCATCTCCCTCTCGTGTTCTACTACCCTCCGCATTACCATCCTGGGATCGAACTCCCCTACCCTAGGCTCGAACTCCCTACCCCGGGCATCGCTTAACCCTTTGATAATCTCCTCAAACCTTGCCATTTGCCTCTCAACTCCTTCTCTCCATCTCTTATCCCCACCCCAGACTCACTTCCTCCGCTGCTTAGCGCAAGGTCTCGCCTATCTCCGCTGCCACCGCTCACCACCATTCCCGTGATCTCCTTTCACTAGATTTTCAAACTTATGGCTTTTCGCACCGTTCCCCACAGACGGCGCCAAGATGTTGATGCCGAAAAATGACTCCAACAGCTTAATTTATCTTTTAGGAACAACAGCACGAATCCAAGCTCAAACGTCAGTCTGACTGCAATTTTCTAGGCCTGCCAATCACAAAAACAAAGTTAGGACACGCGGTGGGGTTCCGCAGAAACCCTCCGATGCTTAAGTTAGAGATACAGTGTCAGAGGAAAGTAGCAAGGAACAATAATTGATAATCGCCTAAAACCCAAGAAAGCAGAAGAAGCTTTGACCAGTCCTTTCCTATGTCCTTTTCAAAACGTTCTTCTAAAATTGGACACTTCTCAATCGTCAAGTTCTCCAGTGTTGTGCTTTGAAGAATTTGGTCTGGCAGCGACTTCAATTTGTTACACAAGCTAATATCCAAGGAATTAAGTTGCGGCATGATTGTAATATCTTCTTTTAAAAAGCACCACTCCTCTCAGTCCTTCCATCCCTTAATTGTAAGATGTTTGAATTTGGGAAAGGCAGAATCGATGAAGAAGAAGTTGAAGTCGAAGATGAAGATATGCCATGTAAATGACCATTTTCGATTCCCAAAAATTCATCATCCATTCTTACCAAACTGTCCACATACCATATCGTGAGTACTTCAGAGATGGCAATTGTCCCAAAGGAGGCATACTCTCACACTTTTTGCAATCTATGAACAACAACTTCTTCAATTTGTTAAATGACTCTATCCAATTGGGAAAAATCAGCGACTTGCCTCTATA